>APFE031259531.1:0-28808 GCA_000404065.3 Pinus taeda | reverse complement strand
TGTAGAGTTGATATGTACTATAAAAAAATATATTAATAACGACAAATTCAATGTAAATATCTATATATATTATATAAAGAAACTGATTTTTTAAAAATGGTTAAAACATTTTATTAATGTGTTGATCAAGATGAAGGAGATGTGTAATTCCTCACACACATACACACATATAAACTCAAATTTACGAAGAATTGAGAGTGATCAAATCCTTCGAAGTATAAACTTTCTTCAAATTTTGCACCTCTAGGGCCAGTAAGAGTCGAGGGGTGATCATTCTCATGAATTGAGAGTGATAAAATCTTTTGAAGTGTAAACTTTCTTCAAATTTTGTGCTGTAAACAAAAGGTTTTCACCTCAAGGGGTAGTTAGGAGCCACATGGGGTGTGGGGATTTGGAGGGGGGAGGGGGGGTGGTGAATCATTTGGGGTGTGGGGTGGAGCGGGGGTGTGGGGGGGGGGGGGGGTGATCATTCTCATGAACCAGAAGTATCAAAGTGTAATTTCTTGCAAATTTTGTGGGCTCTAAAAGGTTTGCAGCCTCCACGGGGCTGGCAGTAGGAGTAGGAGTTGAGGATGGGGGGAGGAGGTCGGGATTAAGAAGACCAAAGGAATGCCCTAGTTTGTGTGGGTTAGGTCTATTAGTAGTTATTTGAATGTAATATAATCTATTTATGCAACCAAATAAGCTAATTAAGTTAGGTTTTTGATATTAACAGTAAAAAATAATTACTAATTCAAAAAATTGTAGTAGTTTTTAACAGTTACAAGTTGTGCTCATTGTTGTTATTATAATTGTAGGTGTTTTTTTATTGTAGTGATTTTTTTGTATTGTGTCTTGTATTTTTATCATTGTTGTGGTTGAGAGTGTAATATACTTGTAGATATTATGATGTATTATATTTTTATATTGGTATGTAATAATATCAGTATAGATTCATGTTAATTATGAATTTATCAAGTGTTGAGAGGATCAAATCTTTTGAGTTACAAACTTCTTCTTTTCTAAGAAATGTGAATATTTTGTATTAAAAAATTCTAAGCTTAAAGTTGAAATTGTATATGCCAATATGAAAAACGTTTACAAGGAATCCTATTTCTAGTTTCATACAAACTTTGTTTTCGAGATGTTTCATTTTTACGAAGTAAATTCTAATTTTCCCTTTGTCGTGCATATAATGTTGGCATTATGTTGTATATGTTGTACTTGATGGAAACCCACTCATAGAAGACCAATTCACTTATTCACAACCAGATGAGTCTACAAAATAAATAACAGATGTGACAGAATACATGGGATGCAAGACAAAGGAATCAGATGACAAATTATAGTGCAACAATGTTATTTTCGGGTTCCGCAGGTGCACCATCCAAAAGGTGCGGACATTGGCAGGCTGCGCAGGTGTGCTTCTCATAAGATGCGGATATGATCGCATGCGTTCCGAACAAAAAGTGCGAACCTAGAATGCACGAACTTTCATGTAGAGAAAAACGCACACATGGAAAATCTTATGCTTTTGGTCCGTGGTTTTGCATCTAAAATATTGAACCCAAGTTTTGGATTCCTAGTATTGGATCTCTATGGTTTTGGTCCATGGTTTGAGAAATGCCTTGACTATAAAAAGGGAAGGAGATCATTTGGCCTATTGACTTATGGGTGTTGAATATCTTAAGAGCAAGATCTGAAAATTTGGTGATCGGTTTGATAGCTGGATTTGAATCAAGGAAAACCTGAGAATTATAAGGCAGATCTACTGATGGGTCGAGATCTCTTTGGCGTATGATCAGATCTGTGAATCTGACCGTCTGGGGTATAATTGAGGACTGATAAAGTGTTTGTACCCAGAGTTTCGCAGGCAAGATATGGCACAGGTGCGGAGGTGCGTAGTCCAGTTGACGCCGCAGGTGCGGAGGTGCGTAGTCTAGTTGACGGCGTAGGTGCACAGTCCAGATGATGGCGCAGGTGCGGAGGTGCGCATTCTAGTTGATGGCGCAGGTGTGGAGGTGCGCAGTCCAGTTGACGACGCAGGTGCGGAGGTGTGCAGTCCAGTTGATGTCGCAGGTGCGAAGGTACGCAGTCCAGTTGACGTTGCAGGTGCAGAGGTGAGCAGAACAGAGGATAGAACAGGTGCGGAAGTGCGCAGGCTCGACACAGAGGAAGTGCGGATTTCTGCAGGTTTCTATTGGTGAAGTTGCAGACTTTTTTATTTGAAATATTTTTAGTTGCCTTTGCTTATTATTGTTGAGTTTAGGGTTCTATATTTGTGCTTGGTTAAGAAGCTATTGATTCAGTATTTGCACAAGGAAGTTGGGTAATTTCAGATCTATTTGATGTTTGATTGATATTCTTGGATCCAGTCTGAAAATTTATGAAACGAGGTCCTTGGAAGAAAAGAGAAAGTTGTAGCCTTCTGCAGGTTGAAGCCTGCGTATTGGTAAAGGACTGCACCAATACAAAATCATTGTAAAAAGAAGTTTCTAATTGAAAGAAGATAGAGACAATATTGCAGCGGTGGTTTTCATGCGGCCACATTGGGTTTCGCACGCTACAAAAAAAAAAAAAAATATCTTGATGTTCCTTGGTGTGACTGTTGCTCTATTTTTGTTGCTTGTTATTGATATCTGACACACAGATTATATATTATAGTTTGAAGGTATAACCAAGTTTCATCTGCTAATATTTGTATAAATTGAAAAGAGTTTGATAATACTGATTCACCCCCCCCCTCAGTATTATTTTCAACATATAACAATGCTAGAAGCAGTCAATCAAAAACCAAAAAATCACAATTCATTCAATGTGCTTATTTATGAGTTTGATAGCCCTTGAAGACGCTTTCATCTTCATGATTGTTCTGTTGAATATTTTTCATTTGCATATGAATCTCATGCAGTTGGGAGAGCAGAACATTCACATGAATCTTCAGATTATATACATGGTTTTGACTGGGTTGAGGAGGAGCTCTTATGTTGGAAAATACTATTGTAATCTTCATTTAAGTTGTCCCTAGGAATCATATTCTTCCGTGCACCACTGTAACTTGAATTCAATACACAACAAACACATAATAGGAGTCCTAGACCTTCTCTAATAGGGTATCAGCTATATGGGAATTGATTCTAAAATTTAGAAGGGGAACCATCGTTGTCCCTTCTCCATCCATTAGGATATAAAGAAGCAGAAGCAAAGATTTCAAGAATGTCATGATACTATTGAATCCAAGATAACTTGTAGGTACGAACACAATAAGAATAACTAGGCAAGATAAAGCAAAAGGAGAGCAATTCCCAAGAAATATGGAACCCGAAGATTCAATGAACAGATGGCCATGGGATACTCCAAACAACAACATAAAAGTGAAATAGACGACCTTAAAACATCGACCAAGGGCTGCCAAATTGAGAGGAAAAAGAACAGAGTGGAAGGGACAAGATATTTACCTCTGATATATATGCTCGAGAGGGGAGGCTAGAGACCCATAATTGAAAATGATATTGCCACAAAGCAACGATGAAGACAAGTGGAAACAAAGACTTTATAGGCCAAGTGAAGCGGCCAACACTCAACCTCCACGCAAAGGCATGATTTTCCCTAGTACAGTCCCCTGCAATTGATATTATGAATTAGACTTAACGCCTCTGAGGAGTTTCTTCCAACTTCACCTAGAGATTCACGCACTTCCAAGCAAAGGCATGATTTCCCCTGGTACAGTCCCCTGCAGTTGATATTATGAATTAGACTTAACGCCTCTCAGGAGTTTCTTCCAACTTCACCTGGAGATTCACACACTTCCAACAGAATGACATTTACCAATGCTTCTTCATAGTCTTTGATTGATCACCCATCATAGTGAAAATCTACAAAATGATGGTTCTAGAACCACCTCAATGCACGATTTGGATACATTTATTGGATATCAATCCAAGGATCCTAGATACAATCGAATATTGAATGAGCAGGTACTCCCCATGGGGACATGTTGGATACTTGGAAATGGAATCCTCTAAATTTACTTCATTGAATGAGTTATAGCATATTATGCAATTCATGTGCGATATTACGGGAATGGATCTTTTCTAAGTTGTCTTTGGCATGCTAAGTCTCCCTGGGGAAGAGAAGAGCCCATATCGGCGAGCCCATATTGGCTATGTGGGATATTAGGGGAATGGATTTTTTCTAAGTTGTCTTTGGCATGCTAAGCCTTCTTTGGGAAGAGAAGAGCTTATATTGGTTATCTCATCTATTATTGAGTTGTTCACCCTTAAAACATGGAAGAATTGATTTATGTGGATGAGGCTTAGGAGATTAAGAACGCATTTAATAATCTAAGTAATCTTAAGATCATGGAAGAGTTTTGTTTATAATTTTAGATAGAATGAGGAGAGAGTCTCTCTTCACTATGACCTCTCGAATATTCATTTGCACATGTTGTTTTAATCACTAGTGTAGAGCGTAGGCTTTCGCAAAATTATTGGTTGTTTCTCCCAATCCCCAAGAAAATTTTAATTGCCATTGATTCTCAACATGAATGATCATCCTGACCTCCTCCCCCTATCCTCAGCTCCTACTCCTACTGCCATTGGAGGTGAAAACCTCTTTTAGAGCATAAAATTTGAAGAAATTTTACACTTTAAAAGATTTTATCACTCTTGGTTCATGAGAAGACCACCCTCAACCCTCCCTCCTCCTCTCCCCACTCGGGCCCCCAGCCAGTAATCAAGAGGCTACTGGTTGGGGGCCCGGGTGGGGTGGCGGGGGAGGGGGGAGGGCCAGGGTCGGGGAGGTGGGAAGGAGAGGGAAGGCGAAGGTGGAGGGGGGCAACGACGGGGGATGGGAGGGGAGGGGAGGGTCGGTCGTGGGAGCGGGGAGGGGGAGGAGAGGGGAGCGCGAAATGGGGCATAGGATGAGGGTTTAATGTGTTTATAATTTTTTTTTTATTTAATTAATTATTATTCTTTATTCTTATTCTTATTATATTTTTTTTTAAATTTTAATGTTTTAGTTTTATTTTTATTTTTTTTTTTTATTTTAGTTATTTATTTATTATTATTATTTAATTTAAAAATAATTCTTAAATTTTTTTTATTTATTTTAAATTATTATTTGAAATATTTTTTAATTTTTAATTTTTAATTTAATTTTTTTCTTATTTTTTTTTTATTGAGGTTTATTTTTTTATTGTTTTTTTAACTTAAGAAAATGTTTTTTAGATTTTTTTTTTTTTTTTGTGGTTCAATTTGTTTTCTTTAAATTATATTTTTTGAATTTTTTAAATTTATTTATTTATTCGTTACTTTTTTTATTATTTTTGAGTTAATTTTTTTTTTTTTTTTTTAAACTTTTTATAGGTTTTTTTTTTTTTTTGTTTTTTTTTTTTTTTAAATATGTTTTTTTTGTTTATTTTTATTATGTTTGTTTTTTTTTTAGTTAACAGTTTTTATTATTTTTATTTTTGTCATGTTTTATGTTTTATGTTTTTTTTACATTTTTATAGGTTTTTTGTGTTTTTTTTTTGTATTTGATTTTTTTTTGTCATGTTTTTTTATTTTTATGTTTTTATTACTAACATGAAAATCACCAACATTTAAAAAAAATTAACCACACTTAATTCATTAGAAAACTTGAAGTGTAAAAACTAAGCCCTTTAAACAAAAAGGGTTGATACTCATCAACACTTTTCAAAACCAAGATGAAAATCACTAACAAAAAAAAATGTTCACACTTGATACATAAAAAAATTTAAAGTGTCAAAAATAAGCCCTCTAAAAAAATGTGTTGATGCTGTATCAACATTTTTCAAAATCAGCATGAAAATCACTAACATTTAAAAAATTGTTCATACTTGATACATTAAAAAAGTGGAAAAAATATGTTAAAAAAAAAGGTGTATTTTGAATCACCATTTTTCAAAATCGAGTGATTTTTTGTCACCTCAAAAAAACGGGTACTAGGTCATTTTTTGGTTTGATCGGTAACTATGTTAATACTTCAACCTTCATGAAGAAAATGAGCCACCATATACATCAAGCCTTGCAATTGATTCTCTTGGTTCTTCCAAGTCTTCCAACTTCGAATGCAATGATGGAGTTTTTTGGTGAAACTTTCTCCACAAAGAACATGCTACATCTATTTCCTCAGTAAGTCACAAGTGGGGTGCATGCTCAACCAATTGACAATTCACCTATTACCATTCTAGTCAGAGGTGCTTTGATTAAAATTGAACCAACTTCGATTCCTACTCTAAATGCTACCTCACTTGTACTTGGAGATCTTTGCTAGTGGTGATCTCAGTTAACTAAATGTGAAGGCATTGATCAACTAGTTATAGATCGTCATGTCCTTGCTTGAAGTGTACAATTCACTATGTAACTTGCTCAATAGCAAGCTTGGCCCTCCAGAAAAAATCAGGGTTGACTAGTGTAATACTTTTCCCAACCCCTATGTCGTAAATATATATGTACATATGATATTTAGGTTGGTGAGCAAAGGTATATTTTGGCGGCTTGCGTGTCCTTGTAAATATGTTTATATGTTTTTGGGCTAGCGTGCCCAAGAATATATGCCTTTAAAGGCTATGAGACTGGGGATCTTGAAATTGTAATTATGATGTAAATCAATGTGTGTGTGTGTGAGTATAAGCACAATGCAAACCAACTCCACGAAAAGAGTATGGGGGGCGCGAAACTCCATGGTAAATAAAAGGGCAACTATTTTGGTGTGATGATTTTGGTGAAAAGGCACTAAATCCGTTAGGGTCCCACCCTAACCCCCTTATTTATGTAGTAGGATCGAGTCATAGTTATAGTTAAGTAAAGAGTCAATATAGCCCATATTAATAATTGCAAGTGGTTAACCCGCATTTAATGACGGAACCACAGTTAGTTGCAAATGGGCCATGGTATTAGATAGATGGTATTAATAAGAACCATGGTATTGCTCCATGGTATTGCATGTATGAGTCATATATAAAGGATAGAGACTCCCTGTGAGGAGCATCATGTCTTATTTTGTAATCGAGCTCTGCTCTATTGGAGGTTGCCCCTCAAAGAGGCAAGTGAACATTACTTTCTGAACAATAAAATACCTGCTGTTATTTCTTACTGTTCTATGTTCTGGGTATATTTCTGCGCATATTTGGTATTCTTGTATTGTCTTGTAGGTTAAGAGCATAATCAGTGGTATCAGAGCGCTTTCCAGGGCCGGTGGGATCTCCATTTTTTAGCAATTTTTTTTTGGCTAGAGATGTGTTCCGACGTCTTTAAACCACGAGATCTGTCGTTGAGCGCATAAACCTGTGGATTTGGGGAGGCATGCACGTAGGAAATACAAGAGGTGGTCACGCTTGTTGGACTCCCTTGTAACCCTTGTGGGTACCCCTTCGAGTAGTAGCGCATTAGACAGAACTGCGCACATACTGTCTTCCAAGTACCCTCTGGTATATCGGAAGCCCCTTAGCTCCCTTGAAACCTCGCCATAGATAAAACATCGGCTGTCTTGCTGCTACAGTACACCAAGAACAACATTCGGAGAGATTACTCGCTCGTACGATAGGGTAGTCAGGTTGTACGACTAAGGGTACGGTTGATCCTCCTTGGTTAGTGCCCTGAAAAATTGGGCCGAGTACTACTGTCAGACCCTTATGTATATTGCGATCTATAGCACCTGACACTCCTCAAGACCATAGTTCCCTTTTCTATCTCGGGATCACGCATAATCTTTGCCAGATTAGATCTTGCAAGTGGGGTTTGCAGCAGTAGCAAAAATCAGTCCCGCAGCTCAGATTTAACAGAACAACCATTCAGATCTATTAGATCCATTAGATCCGTAGCAGCAATCTGTTCCGCCGCTCAGATCTATCCGATCAGCCATTTAGATCTCTCAGATCCACCAGAGCCGCCATCCAGATCTGAGTAGTTGTGTGGGTTCCTATACCGGGGCGTGATTTTCGTAGGACTTTTGGCAGCAGTTACATTTTGGGGATTCGGCTACTGCAGTATTCCCTGGGGTGCTTATTGGTGATCTAGCCCATAAGAATCAGGACGATGAGCTGAGCAAGGTGGTACCATTCAATTGTTAGTGCCAAAAAAAAAGTTCGGGCGGTCCCAAATTTCAAGTACATTGGATCGGTGCATGGTAGAAACTAGAGCTCAAGTTATTGCCATGAGAAGATTGACAAACTTGAACAATCCTTGAAAGACCTCCAAGATCAGCTGACAACAATAACTAACGCACTCTCTAAGGGCAAGGTGGAAGCTCGCAAGGAGGTGTATATGGCAATGAACACAGTGAGGGTGAGTCTAGCCACTCTCTTCACCTCTGGGGCACCCACCAACAATCCCGTCCGCGACCCACCCAAGCTGGATATGCATAAATTTTATGGTTCTCACTCGGCACCATGGGTAGCAAAAATGGAGCAGTATTTCAATCTGAATTACATCTTAGATAATGAGACTCAGCTTATGGTGGGGAGCATGTACTTGGACAATGAAAGATGGCAATGGTGGCAATGGCATCAACGTTGCAATGGAAGGCCCCTGACTTGGGATACCTTCAAAAAAGATCTTATAGAGTGCTTTGACCATGACTCTGCTTTTTTGGGTCATCTCACTAAGCTCTGACAGACTGGCACAGTGGATGAATATATTACAGCCTTTGAAGCCTTAGCTTTCCACACTATGGGTCTCCAAGATGAGTTCTACCCGGAATGTTTTATCAGTGGTCTTAAAGAGGCCATACAAGCTCACGTCCGACTGCACCACCCTCCCACATGGTCAGAGGCTTGCAAGGTAGCTCGTAACGTTGAACGTGCATTAGTGGCCCAGTCCAATCGCCCAAATTTCACCGCCTAGGGTCGCCCTCCATAGGCTCACAGCACTACTCAAACACTTAAGGTTCAAAAGGTGTCACCTGCAGAAATGGCAGAAAGAAGAAAGCAGGGATTATGTTACTACTGTGATGAAAAACACTCCCCAGGTCATAAATGCAAGGAGCCCAAATTCTTTCAAATTGATGCTACTGATTACAACTCATCGGAGGAAGCCCCACCACTTGAGGAACCTGAGGAGGAAGAAGAGGACAACTAGAAGGACAATGTCCCTGACGAACCAGTTATCTCGCTGCATGCTTTGGCAGGGATTTCTTCACCTCAAACTCTCAAAATCAGAGGTTTTATTAAGCATCGCCCAATAGTAGTCTTGATTGATAGTGGAAGTACACATAATTTTATCCATCACAGAGTCCCGGAAGCAATGCATTGTTTTGTATGAGCAGTGTATAACTTCCAAGTCCAAATTGTGGATGGGGGAACAATGAAATGTGACGGCTGCTGTGAAAATTTCAAAATTCAAATGGGGGATTATCAGTTGAAGACCCACATGTTTGCCATACACATGGGAGGGTGAGACATTGTCCTCAGTGCTGAATGGCTTCGCACACTTGGGCCAATCACAATGGATTTCCAGGAGTTATATATGAGCTTTAAGCAGAACAAATCCACACATACCCTCCGCGGACTCCAGGCAGGAGCTCCCTCTATCATCAGCTCACATAGGATGGAAAAATTGTTAAAAAAGGGACATCATGGAGTTATAGCTCAATTTAATGCCATCCAGGCCGTCGAACCCAATTCTCTATCGATTCATCCTGAGATGAAACATATTTTAAATAACCATATGCTAGTCTTTGACAAGCCTCATGAGCTTCCACCCTCGAGAGGGGAACATGATCATAGCATCACTTTGGTCCCAGGGGCCCAACCACCAAATGTGTGCCCATATAGATATTTGTTTGCCCAAAAGAATGAAATGGAAAAAATAATCAAGGAACTTTTGGAAGCAGGTGTCATTCGTCCCAGCATTAGTCCTTATTCATCACCGGTGGTCATGGTGCTCAAGAAAGATGGGGAATGGCGTATGTGTCCAGACTTCAGGGCCCTCAATAAGTTGACAATCAAAGACAAATTTCCCATCCTGGTTGTTGATGATTTGCTGGATGAACTAAATGGGGCTCAATTCTTCACTAATCTGGATCTTTGCTCAGGCTACCACCAAAATCGCATGAAAGAAGTTGACATTCCAAAGACTACTTTCAGAACTCATGAAGGCCATTATGAGTTCCTGGTCATGCCATTCGGTCTTTGTAATGCCCCATCTACTTTTCAGAGCCTTATGAACCACCTCCTCAAACCAGATCTCAGAAAATTTGTCCTTGTTTTCTTCGATGACATCCTCATCTACAGTTGCACTTGGGCTGCACATCTTCAGCATGTAAATCTGCTCTTGCAACTGCTCCGCAAGCATAAATTATTTGTTAAGATGTCCAAGTGTTCTTTTGGCATGGAAGAAGTTGAGTATTTGGGCCACATTGTGGGGCGTGAAGGTGTCAAAGTGGACCCCAAAAAGATCCAGGCAATGCAGGATTGGTAAGACCTTGAAGAGCCTGAGAGGCTTTTTGGGTCTCATGTGCTACTATCGCAAATTTGTCCACAATTATGGTCGCATTGCGAAGCCCCTCACTCAACTCCTCAAGAAAAATTCATTCCTCTAGAATGATGAAGCACAACAGGCCTTTTTAGGTCTCAAAAATGCCATGTGTTCCACTCCAGTCTTAGCACTACCCGACTTCACCAAATCTTTTGTCATTGAATGTGATGCTTCGGGTACAGGTATTGGGGTGCTCTTAATGTAGGAAGGTCGACCCTTGGCCTTCACAAGCCAACAACTAAGTGGGAAGAATCTGGGACAATCTACCTATGAGAAGGAAATGATGGCCATCCTACATGTAGTAGATACCTGGCGACCTTACTTATTGGGGCAACGTTTCCAAATCCGCACATACCATCTTAGTCTTAAATATTTTTTGGAGCAATGCCTATCCTCACCACAAAAAAATAAATGGCTCGCCAAAATGCTGAGATATGATTATGATATCATTTACAAGAAAGGGCGCGAAAATATTGTCGTAGATGCCTTATCTCGCCAATTTGAGGAGGAAAGTACCCTGCTCGCAATTTCCCTTCCCATTCTAGAATGGATTGAAGAGGCTCGCAGGGAATGGTTTTCACATCCCCGGCTCTCCCAACTCATTACTCAATTGCAAGCAGATCTAACTTCCACCAAGGGCTACTCGTGGTAGGATGAGATTCTTCGCTACAAGGACAGAGTCATAATATCACCAACATCCACCCTCAAAAGCCACATTTTGGCAGAGTTGCACTCGTCCCCCACTACAGGACATTCAGACTTTCAGAAGACGTATGCTCGCACTAGAAGATCATTTTTTTGGACAGGCATGAAAAAGGACATTCTTACTTTTGTAGTGGAATGCGATGTCTGTCAGCGCCACAAAGGGGAGACAGTCAAAGTACCAAGCACATTACAACCATTTCCCATCCCTGCATCAATATGGACGGAGTTTTCTATGGATTTCATTACAGGTCTTCCAAAGTCAGGAAACAAGTCAGTCATCATGGTGGTTGTGGACCGACTTTCCAAGTATGCTCATTTTTGTGCCCTACCCCACCCATTTACACTGACTTTGGTCACTCAATCTTTCATGGATCAAATCTTCAAATTGCATAGCATGCCCACTTCTATTGTGTCTGATCGTGACCCGATCTTCACCAGTAATTTTTGGTAGGAGCTCTTCAGGCTATAAGGTACCCAACTAAAACTCAGTACTTCCTATCATCCACAAACATATGGTCAAACTGAAGCAGTCAACAAATGTCTGGAAACCTACCTTAGGTGTTTCACTTCAGAAAAGCAACATCTTTGGGTACAATGGTTACCTCTAGCTGAATGGTGGTATAACACGAACTGTCACGCCACCACCAAACTGACTCCATATGAAGCAGTTTATGGTCAACTCCCTCCTTCCCCTAATTCTTATATCAAGGGGTGCTCAAAGGTACAAGCAGTGGGTCAACTCTTACAGAACCACACAACCATGCTAGCCCATCTTAGAGAGAATCTTCATCAAGCTCAAAACCGCATGAAGCAACAGGTAGATCAACATCGCTCAGAATGCCAATTTCAAGAAGGGGATCAGGCATTTTTGAGGCTACAACCATATAAGCAAACATCACTCAAATACAAGGGTTGTCAGAAACTATCTCCAAAATTCTACGGACCGTATCGAATACTTCAGCGCATTGGAGAAGTGGCCTACAAGCTAGCTTTGCCACCCACTGCAAAAATCCATCTAGTTTTCCATGTCTCATGCCTCAAGAAAGTGATTGGGAACAATTTCAGAATTCAAACCAGTCTATCTGAATTGGATGAAGAAGGGTCCATTTGGCTCCAACTTGAACAGATCCTAGACACACGAGAACGACACCTGTGTGGCCACATGATCAAGGAAGTCCTCATCAAGTGGAAAGACACCTCTCCAGAAGATGCAACCTGGGAACTAGCCACTATTCTTCAGCAGTTTCCGCAGCTTCAGCCTTGAGGACAAGGCTATTCTTAAGGGGGAGGGCATTGTTAGGGTCCCACCCTAACCCCCTTATTTATGTAGTAGGATCGAGTCATAGTTATAGTTAAGTAAAGAGTCCAATAAAGCCCATAATTAATAATTGTAAGTGGTAACCTGCATTTAATGACGGACCATATAGTTAGTTGCAAAATGGGCCATGGTATTAGATAGATGGTATTATAAGCAACCATGGTATTGCTCCATGGTATTGCATGTATGAGTCATATATAAAGGATAGAGACTCCCTGCGAGGAGCATCGTGTCTTATTTTGTAATCGAGCTTTGCTCTATTGGAGGTTGCCCCCTCAAAGAGGCAAGTGAACATTACTTTCTGAACAATAAAATACCTGCTGTTATTTCTCACTGTTCTATGTTCTGGGTATATTTATGCACATATTTAGTATTCTTGTATCGTCATGCAGGTTAAGAGCATAACAAAATCCCATATGGATTTAGAAGGTGCCATGTGGCAAGAGAAATCCATGCATATAAAAGTGAATGGTTTTCCTTGGAAAGGAGGGGGGGGGTGGAGTTATTTAGGGATCAATTATGGATGCATTTTGTTTAGCCAATGTGGATGTTGATTATGGATAGGGAGTGGAATCATTGGATTAACTCTGGTAAGTATGGAGTTCTGGTGTAACTCAATTTGGAGACTAGTTGGTGAGTTTATAGTTCTGGGATCTATAACTGATTGGGTGTTGTTTGCTTTGGTATGGAAGGGTTCTTGGAAGCCTTGGAGAGAAACAAGAGCTCCTAGAAGTTGTAGGGTTAAGGTCGTCTCTGGCTAGTTGTAAGGCAACTTAGAAGGTGGTGGCACTGCTAAGGGACTACTAGGTGCAGAGAAGGGTTGCACCACTCAGGGACATGCTAGAGGAAGAGTGAGATTATGGTTAGAGGTTGAGGCTGAGGCTGTTGGGTTTGTACATTGGTCGGAGTTTGATGTTTGATACTTGGTGTACAAACTATATCCCATGCATTTGAGGCTTCAACTCAGGGGTGACTTGCAACTGAAAGATTTGCATGGTCTATGGCTGGGTGGAATGTGAAAGTTCTGCAACTAGTTGGCCTTCTGTTTCAGATAAGTGTCCATGAGCATTGTACTTTGTTTATGTGTCATGTTATCTTATAATCCATAGCTTGGGTTTGGTAATTGTGTATATTTATTCCACTGTGCATTATTTATTTGATGTGTATAATTGCTGATTTTATGTGTGATGTGTGTTTGCTAGGTATTGCATGGGATGTGCATGTAGAAATGCATTTTAATGTAATGAACTAATGCTAGTTACATGTACATACCATGGAAATCATATGTTTAAATTAACATATACATAGGGTATAAAATGAACACAAGGTCTTTGGAAATGAGATAGCGTTAGAGAATGCACCAGGGCTTTTACGCTTCCACTAAGGAAATTGTAGTACATAGTCGTGGTTGTGTGGTAGTGTTTCCCAATAGGGGTATAGGAACGTTATAACTAGGATTGAACATATGATACTTGGTTTGGTTTATGCTGTTGTTGTTAAACTTATCCCGATTACAGATTTAAGAATATTTTGGAAATTTAAAGGACATGAGCAAAGTCAAACAATTAATTGATTTTCTTCGATCTGTCATATATTTGGAATATTTTTGAATATACTATGGAAATAAGGTGGTACTTGTAGTGGGAACTAAGAGTTATTTAACCAAATCACCACTGAAATATTAGATCTTACTTGCATGTTTGCCTCAGAATTGGGGATGGCCTATGATCTTATGAAAATATAGCATATTATCTCATGCATGGTAGTGATTAAGTATGACGTGATGTCAACCTGCTGATAGAATGGCCTTGCAAGACTTCGAGTTGGGTTAAATACTTTATTGTTACGAATGTAGAAAAATGATCATGGGATGACTGAGGAGGCTCTATGTGGGCAAGAGTACTAATCCATTTTGACATAGAGAGAAAGTCCCTTCCTATCTCTAAGGCATTCTCTGTTGAATTAACCATTATTTGTCCTCCTCAACCAAGGATTCATCAAGATTTGGGGAATGAAGGGCAGGGTTGTTTCCATCACCAAAACCCTCTAAATCCCCACCCACTACACCTGATCTAGTTGTTCCATGTCTTGTGTATCATATTGGTTTGCATCTTTAGTTGGGTGATGAGCTTGAAGGGAATCTTATGAGTTTGGGGTAGTGAGCTTGAAGGGACTCTTATGAGTTTGGGGTAGTGAGCTTGAAGGTATTCTTATATGTTTGAATTTTGGTTTTTTGGTTAAATTTTGTTAACTCATAAGTTGCTTGTATATATGGTTTGCAAGGTTATTGGATGTACTTTTGATGTTATAGTGGCACCCTAGATCTGATTGTGGGCCTTAGTCAAATTACTCCGCTGAGTTACCAATTCACCATGATAAAAAGATAAATACATGATTTTCACACACACGCACACAAATTTTATAGAATAAAATCATTTCACTTAATTTTATAGGAACTAAAATAAGAATTTATAAACTTCTATTTCTTCCTCCGATGCTTCCTAGGGTCTTGGAGGGAATTTACAATACTTTTCCCATCCATGGAAATCCTTGTTTTTGTTTATGTCATGGGCAAGGATGAGATATGTCTTATGTAATCAAAGAGCATTTTAGTGCAATTGACTCATACAAAACTTTATGCATGAAAAAATTCCCTAGTTTCTCCATATGTGGGCACCTTTAATAGGTTCATGAGTGTTAAATCACACAACAATCTAACTCTAGATTCTGGACGGAAGCTACCACCTCATGATGTAAAACAACACATTTGAGATTGATGGCCACAAATATGAAAACATGTCAATATCAATAATGTAGTGATCAACACGTTTGGTATTCTCCATGTAGCCCATATTTTCACCCAACAATTCTGCTACGAGATCCACAATTTCCTCAACCAAGGAATCTTTTTGCTTTAGATCTCTATACTTTGGGCCTATGGTCCACACATTGTGTTATCCTTGATTTGAGATCTTTCCCATAGTTTGATGTTGGTATTGATATTGTTGTAAATAGAAATAATGCATGGCTGAGAATAATGATAAGTTTGACCTACTTTGATCACTATGACAGGGGCACAAAGCTCAAATTTGAACAAATGTTGGTCATCACAACAAATAGAAGAAAGAACAAAAAATTATTTAAGCTCATGGATTTATACCCCCATTGCATTTATTGTGGATAGTTGGAATGATTATTGGTCTATGCACATGAAAGAATCAACACCTATTCTAGCTATTCTTTAGGCAATCAAGACTTTAAAGCTATCAACTTAATAACACTAATTATCCATTCACTACCCACGAGCTCCGCATTTTCAATCAGTTAGCTCTTGACTCTTGTGGCCATGAATATAACCAAAATAAAACTCTTTCACATCCTTCCTAGAGTGCGAACAACCATGGCCACTTAATTAATACTTCAATATTTAACCTTTACATTCATAGATGTAGTAAAATTAGAATTGATGTAAAATGAACTTGAACCATGAGTGACATAGTTGGAGATGACTATTTTTCCATGAAGGTGTGGCATAGATTTAACAAAATTTGGATGTAACCAAAATTGTGGGTAAAATGCCAAATCAAGAATTACATTAGACAATCGAAAAGGTAAATAAACTTAATATTTATCACTATAATTGGTAATAAACAAAAACAAAAATTGACAATGCCTAGTGCAAGGGACTCCTTTGACTAGCAATGAATGACGTTGAGTTAATGGGCTAGGGTAAAGTGCTTAAGGTGAGACTCACACACCTATCTTGGCCCAAGATTTCTATCTAGCTAATCCAAATGGATAATGCCATAATTTTTGAGGTCCTCAACTAAGATCATCTATAGCTTGCCTGAATGCTTTAAGCACTTGCTATCATAGAGTAAGACCATATCTCCTTTACAAAAAGATTTAGTCTTGATATGTTGATCATGTTATTCCTTCTACATAGAATTTTCGAATGCTTGGTGGAAATTTACTAAGAACTTAAATTCCTATAATTGCATCAACTCTATTATCTATTACACAAATGCTTCTTCTTTTTTCATATATGTAGCTCATGCAATGAACATACTAGGAACCACACTTTTAGTTGGTATTACTACTTCTTATCCATAGACCAAATGGAAAAAACTTTGGTTAGCTTATTGGATGTAATTTTGGAGGCCTATAGAATTTTTATAATCCTCTCAATCTAACCCTTCTTGTTCACTAAACAACATACCTTTGTCAACCCCTCTCCTCAAGATTTTTATTGAAGGCTTCAACCATACAATTGGCTTGCTATTGCTAGGAACTTCTGTTATGGTGTAGGATCATGAACTCTTGAATTAGAGTTTGGATTGTATATTGATAAAGTGGTGGCCCTAATCACGAGTCAAACTCCTTTGGCAGCGAAATGTGGGAATGATATGCTGAAAAATGAAGTGAGCTATGATATTAGTGGAACAATTCTAAGTCATTGTTACTTCTACCCATTTAGTGATATAGATAGTTGTATGAATTATTTATCATGCTTTTGAATGCCTAGTTGGGGGTTAAATGGGTCTTATGAATTCAATGATCTATTTCATTAAGGAAATTTTGAGGTCTAAAATGTGTCTGCTAAGAAAAATTATAAAATAATAGTTAAAATAATAAAATAAGAGTTATGAATATTTAAAGGAAAAGAAAGAAAACTACTTAAAAAAAATGTATTTTAGGGTTATCTCCTTATAGTTTTACTCAAATGTCAAGTGCAAGTACCCGTTGGATGAAAATTTTAATTCCACATCCAACAAGTACCCACTTTTCATACTTCTAACTATACCACACCGAAAAAAATGAAAATATATGAAAAAAATATATTTCTTGAAAACACATTTTTTCATGCATTTTCAATATTTTTCCCAATTTGGGTTTTTACTCAGAAGTATGCAAATTGGGTACAAGAAATATACCTTTTTCATTTAAAAAAATTGTGATATGGATCTACTCAGAGGTATACGAAGTGGGTAATTATTGAATGAAAAATCAAATTCCACATCCAATAGGTGCCTACAGTTGACATTTGAGTAAATCTATAAGGAGATAAGTTGAATATACAACTAAAAAAGTGGTTTTCTTTTTTTTCTTCCAAAAATATTTACCCCTCGGGATGACATCATCATCATGAATCTTGTTGGTTCTTTTAAAGTTGATTTTATTAGTACATTTTTTGTTTCGAATCCCATGTTTTACCTAAAAAGCCCCCTAATGCTCATCTCTTTTGGATGGTTCCCCTATCCTTTGGCATATATGGAAAACCTTGACATATTCTTTGGCATCCTTGAATATAATATGCGATCAAAATAAAGTTTTTAATATTTTTATGGGTGGTTTCCTTAACCCAAAGTGGCCTCTTGCAACTCCACAATGGAACTATTAGAGGATATCTTGATGTTCATGATCCAATACACACCCCAATGTATGCCATCACTCACTAGGTTGTGACATTTCCTAGACATTAGCTAAAAGACTCCAACTTAAGCCACCAAATTCCTCTAAAGAGTTGAAAACTACTCTGCAGGGGTCATACCAATTGTTAAATATAATGTGATTCCCTCTATGTGGTTAGGAGTATCCTTTATACAAAGTAGGTTCGCATCAGGGACTTCGTCATTCTTTGCACCACTTAATTTTCCTAATTTAGTCCTAGATAAGCGATCAAGATTGATATTATTCTTGCCTTTTTTCACTACGATTTCAGATTTAAACTCCTAAAATAACAACCATCATAAATTCAACCTCTAACATTCACTTATAAACATGGTAGTTTATGGCTAAGTGGTTTGTAAAGAATTTGAAGTGGCTTCCCAACAAAAAATGGTGGAAATTTTGCAAGGGATATTCCATTGCTAACCCTTCATGTCCTAAGGTTGTATAGTTGTTCTTAGCATGTGATAAGTTCCTACTTGAGAAATAAACAGGGTGGTCCAAATCCCCTTCCCCTAGTTATGCCAAATTAGCCTCTAGTGCAATCTTGGAGGATTTACATGGAGAAGAAATTCCATAGATAAATAAATAAATATTTAAATAGGGGCACTTATGAACCTCTCCTTCAAAAAGGTAAATTAAGCATCACATTTTGCAATGCATTGAAAAGTTGTTGACTTCTTTAGTGGTTTCTCCATGGGTTCTATGATAGAGTCATAATTGTGGATGAACCTTTTGTAATATCTAATGTGTCACATAGTGGGGTGTAACATCTAAAAATGGTTGTGATATGTAGATTAACAATTGCAACAATGTTGGTCACATCCACTAGGGTGCTATCTTTGCATACAATGTGACCAATCAATATGCCAAAGGGTGTTCATAAGATAACTTCTACAATTTTAGAGAAATTTGTGGATGTTTTCAAAATTCAAATAATTAAACTTATCATGGTTATGTAATCCCTCAAAAACCCATACACCATCCAATCGTATGAGTAAAAATTCTAATAATTTATGAATGCAATCTTTGAAGGTTGCTATAAGTGTCTAGAAAACATTGTAAGAACATTATTTAAACAAAAATGCATCATATTATAGGCAAAGGGGCTCCACTTAGCAATGAATGTAGTCTTCTTATTGTCCTCTTTTGTAATCCTCAAATATTTGTATCTTTAGAATCCACTAGTGAAGGAATATGCTTCCTTAATTGGAACTTGATCCAAATACCATTGCTAAATGGGGTAAAAAAAAGGATCACATTTCAACGTATACTTTGATATTGTCGATATAATCCTTCTTTTTCTGGATCAATATAGGGTTTATCCTATCTTATTCATCCACTGCAAATGTCAAATTTACCTCCAACATCCAATCAATCTCCTTCTTGAATTTTTTTCTTGACCCTTGGGATGAGGTAGTAAGGTGACTATTTAATGGGATTTACATCCAGGCACAACTCAATATTCATCTATTCCAATTCCCATTTGATTCATTTATTAACAATGTAACATTTCTCTTCATTTGATTGTCTCAATAATCACTAATGAAAGTGATGTCGGGTTGATCCATTGTACCAATAATGAAATTCTATAGCTTCACAAGTTAATCACAAACTTTCTTAGATATTTTTTTTCTTGTTATTTGATCTTCCTAGAGCCCTAAGAATTTTGGAAAGAGGCATCATAACTCCACCATGTCAACATCCTCTCCCTCATTTCATCACATGTTTTTGGAACAAAGTAGTTCATCTAATATTCTTTCTAAATATTTCAAATTAGCTAATTTGCAATATTGTAGGTAGATCCTGATGTTAAAGTTACTTTACAACTCGCCAGTGAACATGAATTGTTTGATAACATATGTGGCAATTTTAGTCTTAGAAGTCTTAATAATATAATAAAAGGTGTGATAAAATTTCTCTTGAATCATAAGATAATCCTTAGTATATCTTCTAAATTCTACCCGATGATATCAAGCTCTTGGGATAGGTCCCAATATGTACATGAACTTATGCACCCAACACATTTCATGGTGAAGTCCTTCCCCACTCTTGCTTTGTATACAGTTCTCTATGTTAATGACACGCTCTCTTTCCTTGAGACTTTTCTTTAAAGTCCATTGTTTCCCCATTTGTTGAGTACACATCTCACAATTCAAAATTTGTAATTGAGGGAACAAACATATTTTATGGTAGGTTGGATTGAAACTAAGTTATGGATGTTTTCCTTATGGATGTTCCACTAGTGAGATGGGTAGCCTATATAAAACATTTAAGGATGTGCCCCTATGATTATCCACAACTTGGTCCTTCATGCCACCAGGAAATGTTCAACAACATCAGTTCCGTCATAAATGGGGGGGTCTCTAAGTTTTTTATCCCTATACATTAAAAAACCATTACCGAAAAACACCATAATAATAAATCTCATTGTTGTTTCCAACCAATGGTACATAGCTTATTTCAAATCACTATTAAAGGAATGAGTGCTTCACCAATTGAAAGAACCATCAAATTACACAAACATTTATATAATCCTCTCTTTTTCTTTGGCTAAATTATAAATTTGGTATAACATAGTGTTTGAAAAACATCTTCAATTGATTTATTATGCTAAGGACCTTGGCACAAATATAAAGGTTGGATTACCTTGTTTCCATTTGCTTCAAAAGTCAAAATTCCCTTTTTTGTGATCAATTATAATTGAATTATCAAACTTCCATTCAATTCCCAATAAATAAGGATACCGATTCCCATCCATATCTCTATAACTTCAAAATCCAAAACTACTTTAACTCTTGCAACGTCTACTTCAACATTTTCTAACCACCTAATTAGAAATATGTTGTATTTGTTGGTTGTCTGCAACTGAATAAAGGAGCCAACTAGCTCAAGTTGTCTCATCATTTCTTAGGAGTTCTTAGATAAAATACTAACATTTGAATCCAAATCCAACATTGGTAGGATATTTAGACACTTAGGAGTTTGTTAATTTCAACTTTTTCTAATGTGTTTATCAAGAAACAATTTGTTTCTTTAGTATGCATTAGTTGCATTGTAATTTGACAATCACAATATGTTCTATACATAAAGTTATTTGACGACTTATATTCTCCTCAATACTAATAGCTATTTATCCATGGATTATACCTGACTGGTCCATGATCTCTATTTAAAGAGTATGGAGGGTCATGGTTTATGATCAATTGTGAGAATTCTCTTATGTAAAATATTTCTTTTGAATTAATAAAATTGCCTTAAGTGGCCATGTTAGCTGGGGTTGGATTGTTTCCCTCTAAAAGGATTTTAATGACATAAAAATATTGGCATTATGATCTTTTATAGGGTAGTGTGAGTATTTATTGAAGGTGTTCATTATGTATGGAAAAACTTATTTCTTCAAATGTGGTATCAAAGAACATTTGACGAGCTTCTCCCGTTGTTGATTGAGATCTTGAGCCCATGTTGCCGCATTTATGAGATCTGTTATTTTCATGCATTTTTGGATTGAAAAGATTATGTCGTTGTAGCTAGAGTGCTTCTTTTAGTTAAAAATATCTTTCATTTCATTCAAAAGGGTGTTTCTTTGCTCAAGATATGACATTTTTTGTTAGATCCAAAGATACATACTTTGAATATGCCTTTTTCCCAATTATTTTGTTTACAAAGTAAATTTTTCAGTTCTTTGTTTATATTCCCTATTTTCTATTCTTTCTAGTATAAATATGTTATTTTTCTTGCACTTCGTGTGATCTTGGAAAAGAAGAAATAGAGAAAATTTTGTTTTCTTGACTATGTATGCTCTTTGTCACATGCTCTATATGAGATCAAAAATTAGAAATAGAGAGAAAACTTCCATTTTCCATGTAATCTAACCAATATCTAACCCATCATTGCTGAGTTTTGGATTTTTTTCTATTGTTTGTTTTTTGGATAAACACCTTTTTTTGGTAAGCGCACACTTCAAGATACAACTCCAATGACAATAACAACAACAAAAACAACAACAAAAACAACAACAAGAAGTTATTTTATTTAGTAAGAGTGTCACATAACCCTATTTTACACTCCATTATAGAGAGATAAACCCAAGATCAACTTACCTCAGTTGTTGGCTAGAGTGCATCCCCTTTCAACTTTGCTTTTACTTATGTGGGATTTATTCCATGTTAAAAGTGTGGAATTACATAATTGAGTTATTTCTCATAATTATTCTGTCAAAGTTTTATAATTATGAGATAATAATGATTTCATAATTGAGAGAATTGAGAAAAAGCTCATATTGTGAAAATGTTTCTAGAGTTTGTCAATCCCAAGGATATCAACTTGACCCACTTTTGTATTAGTTGGATAAGGGTCCATTATTTTAAAATTTTCCCAACTTCTCAAGCCCCTAGGTGTCTAGATACACTCTCCCAAAGGATATAATGAAACTATATAATCTCACCAAGAGGAAAGGAGGTTGGATCTAGTATCCATACCATAGTGTGAGAGCTTTGCTATATTGGGAGAGGGAGACCATGCTACAAGCTTGAGGAGAGGATATAATTTTTTGATGGTATACATTTTGTATTCATTTTTCTTATATGATTAATATAAGTGAATTTTCCCTCCTATCAGATCTGAAAGTATAACTTATTGTTTATGCTTATGTTCATCTTTTAAGATGATGGCCTTCCGTAGAGGACAGTCAGCTTAAACAAATGAACATAATAATAAACTATAAGTTATACATTCATATCTGATAGGAGGTAACATTCACTTATATCAATCATATGATAAAATTAACACAAAATGTATACCATCAACAAATGATATCCTCTCCTCAATATTGTAGCATGGTCTCCTTCTCCCAATACAAAAGAGCTATCGCACTAAGGTTTGAATACTAGATTTAACCCCCTTTCCTCTTGGGAATATTATATAGGTTCTGTTGTGGCTCCTAGAGACAACCCTTAGGTTGAGGTAAGGGTAAGTGTTACACAACATTTTGTCACCGTCCCTGTACTCCCCGTTCCTTGATCCTGGAGGACCTCTACAATGAACCCTACATGCTTACCCTTCATGAAGAAACTCCCATTGTGTCCCTCTTCATGAGCAGAGAAATTCCCTTTTGCACTATTTCCCCAAAAAAATTTGTTTTTCCCAGTTTACAAGACCAGTGCTAATGGCCTTTGTCCTCCTCGCGCCGATATGCAGGGATTAGCACTGTCCCTAGTGCTAAATGGAGCGACTGAGCTTTGATCCAGTCGTGCCAATCCTATTATGGAATTTTTTTTTAATTAAGAGCCAAAGATTCTAGATCTAGAAGCTTCGTAACAGAAGTCTGGTAAATGGTTTGGTCGGATGGGGTTGAGGATGTCAGTTTGGATCCTTTCCCCTATAATAATGGAACTACCTCAAGGGATAATACCTTCTCCCATGAGAAGAGGATCCATCTCCCATCCATTCATCCTATATAAACCTCCATTTTTCCCAAGCACAAGCTAGTGTTAATGTTGGTGTGCTAGTGCTAATTAAGTTTGAGTAAACAACAAGCTATTCATAGTTGTAGCTCTCTAGTTGTGTGAGGGAGAAGTGTGATTTGGTTTGGAGTGAAGCCTAAATGGAAGAGCCTTAAAACTATTGTTGTTGAGGCCATCATGGGATGCTAGAAGAAGTGCGTGGGAACCTGGTCTTGTCAGAAGAGAACGGAAACGTCAAGACAATGGTTGTAATCTCTTCTTGATTCAATATATATGCAACCGTAAATTGATTTCCTACATGATTTGTCATCTTACATATTCATGGCCTAATGTTTGTTGACATGTTAAGTAGGTTGAATTACAATTTGATTATTATCATGGTTGTTGTTTGCTGTTTTTTACTTGTTTCAGGTGTTTTAAGAAGGAAGCAAGAGATAGCTGGAGCGAGCACGCAAGGACATCATCGAACATGATAAACGTACTAAGAGGTAAGCCCTCTTAATTGGTTCTAACCTAAGGAAATATTCCATTGAATGTATCAGTTGTGGCTAGACCCATTATTGGGCTAGAGGAATTTTTTTTGTCCGCACTTGTAATCTTACTTCACCATAGTAAGTTCCTAGGACATCTTAGTCTCTCTTGAGAGATAACTCGATGCAGCTCAAGAGATGGATAAAAGTGATTTAGGTCGTTGGTTCAATTCCCTTTCATAGAGACAGATTGAATATACACATGAACTATGTATCATTCCAAAGAATAAATGCTTTAGGACTGGCGGCTGACACACAAAGAATGCAGAGGGATGGATAAACAAAAAATCCTAAGCAACGAATCCCATCAGAATTATGAAATAATAAGAAGATGAAAGTGCATAAATTGTGGAGTGCATTTTAAGGTTTCTAGCACGATATTTCATGGGTACGTTATGTTACAACATGTAAATATCTGATTTCATATGTACTGTATGCTACAAAATAACATGGTCAATTTGCAATCTCATAGGTATTGTTTGCTACCGTATAACATAAGTAAATCCATAATTTGTGAGTGAATCCAACACCTTCTATTCACACAATTTCAGAGGAAGAGAAACATATATGAAATGAAATACAAAGGAGAACACATACCGCATACCCCAAATGCTTGGAATCACTTGGACTTCTTCATTAATATTCCAGAATGAATTACACACCACAGGCCCAAATAGGCGAAAATGTGCAGAAACAAAGCAGACTCATGGAACAAGAAATTTGGACCAATATTGGAACATCCTTCTCTCTATACAAAACTCGAAACTTCTGTAGAGAAAAACTTCAGACCCCCAAAATATAGAATTTGGGAACCTTTAAAATGAGTTTCTTCCCCTATTTATAAGGAGAGTGGGAGCTTGGAACAACAATTATAAAATATTTTCTAATGTTACAACTATTTGATCTGTTGTACCTCCGTAGATAATTCTAGGTTAGGAATTATGCTAGAGCATCTAAAATGTTTTGTTGGTTTTTAAATTTTTTTGGATGACCAAAGTTCTAAACTATTTGAATAGGTGAAATTATTAATTACTTATGATTAAATAGAAGAGATGGTTCTTCACCTCTAAAACAATAATTTAGCTTTGATTTAGATGTGTAAGGTTGAAACTTTAGAAACTATATGATTTGTTAAACATCAAACAGATTATGTAATCATCATATACAATGGATGCGTGTAAAATACTTTTACAACCAAACAATATATGTTAAGAAACTTAAGGGACAATGAAAATTTATTGATGTAGAGGAGTTAAATCAAATAGACAATTTAATCAACTAATCTCTGTAATAGATTATAACTTCCTGGGGGATTTCAAACAAATTAAAAACTCAATATTATCTTACCTAGAGCTCCCATAAACTTCAAAACATATGCAGATAAAACATAGTGAAAATAATAACAAAGAAAGACTTATAGGAAACACAATCTGTTTTGAAATGAATCCAAAATCCTTTTATTATTTCAGAAATAACATTGAAGGATACAAGTCTGTTCAAAAGTCTGTCATAATGGTCCAACCATTTCTAAGTCTTATTTCTAAGTACTTATAGAAAAATATCACATCTGAGATCAGGTTCCAAACTAGATATAATTACAAAAATAATATTTGTTTTGAAAACACATATATTTCTAAATATAGAGGAAAAATAGGAAAATAAAACTGCTTAAGCTGTCTGGCATTGAATTCGAGGCTGCTGCTGATGACTGGGCCCAAAAAAGTTGTTTTTTTGTTTTTCTTTGTCTGATTATCTGTCCACTTCTTCCTTTAAACCTATTTGCTATTGCTGAAAGCTTCAAAATTATTGTTGTAAAACTTGTTTGCTAATTTAATAAATGAGTAAACATATTTTCTCCCATATTTCCTCATCTAGAATAGTGGTTTTGATTAACTTTTTGTAAGTCTCATCGACTTCAGTGTACTTATGGAAAGTGGGTTTGACTACAAACGAGTGTTTGGTTGCATGCTGAATCAACAAGTAAAAAGTCAAACCTTGAATGAAAGCTTTCCCTATAATAGTCCCTCTGATCTTGGAAAAATTTTCTTTACCTCTGGCTATTGAATACAACCTTCGATGGCATTCGTCAAGATTAATAAGCTTATCTTCAATTGCCCTTAAGACCGACAGTCCCTTTTGATGCAACACATTAAATTTTCTGAGAAACTTTTGGAGGCTAGCTTCTAAATTGTGGCATTTGTTTTCAAGTTGCAACATTAAATTCCTTTTGCTGTGAATCTTTATAACCTCAAGAATTGTTTCAGTTCTGTCATATATGTCATATTCTTCAAGCTCGTCTTTTGTTTTTAAATTCAACATCCTGACTAACACTGTTGCATCTCCTGGTTTGTTACCTAATTCTTTCTTAGATTTTGCTATTAATTCCTTTGATTTTTCTAATAATGCTTCTTGTTCAAACAAAATTTCAATTGATGGCCACAAATATGTCATGGATTCATTTATGTCTTGCCATATGTTTTCTTTGGTCTTTGCAAGTGTTTAAGCAATTTCTGATTCATTTTCCAAAGTTTCTATTCTTTGAGTCAACCTGTGACTCTTTTGGATCTCTGCCACATATGCATTGTCAATCTTAATTTTCTATTCTTCGAGGTTGTGAAGTTGTGCCTTCAATTTCTCAATTTCTTGTCTCTTTAATGATAGATCTCCCATGGCCTTGGCTAGATTAGTTTCTAAATCAGTGGACTGTATCTCTTCTGTTGTATTAGTTGCTGAAGTGGAAGCCCCTACTATTGAAATACCTGTAATTGGAAGTGCTGCTAAATGAATAACTGCTGCTTGAGTTTCTTGTTGTTCTTTCTCCTTTAACAAAGTCTCTAATTCTGTGTCCATCTTTTGTATTTGTGTGTTCTATTCAATTATAATTTTGAACATGTCCTCTTTTTCCTTCTCTAGAACACCAATCTCTTTAGTCTAAGGATCTTCAGTAGTAGGAATATTTAATTGTTTTCTCAATGCCTAAATGTCAACATTTTTCCTTTTAATCATTTCCTCAATGACTTTAACATTTCTAGGATCATATCCCAATTTAATTACTAATTCCTCCAAAGATTTTATTTTAGTATCCTTTGCTAGAGAAGAAATATTTTCCATCTTTAGCTGGGACTGAATATTACTCAATGAAACCTACAAATTAGATTTTTCCGGTTGAACTGGTTAAATTTGAATAGATCATTTCCCCAACTTGTTTATGTAAATCAATATGGTCAATAGGATGAATCTCCTTTGTATCATAGGAAAAGATTGATTTCTTATAGTCTTCATCAATCTTGGACAATGGGCTTTTAGGTTCAAGGAATGCCATTTGCATCAGCCCTTTTTTAGTGTCAAAGGTAGAAAGTAACCTATGCTTAGACGCTGAAGTTTGTTTCTAGAATTATGTGTAAGTGGTAGCCTTTAATGCTTCATTTTTTCTTTGTATTTCCTGGTACCTAGAAAAAATGCTTGTTTCAGTCTGACCATGGACTAATTCTCATGTTTGGGATGTTTCCAATGGTTCTTGAGAAGCTAAAGATGCTGGCGAACCTGTGGAAATTTCTTCAATTCGAGGAAAGGTAGTAACATGAGGGCCTCTCAGAATTAGTGTAGTTTGTGTGCTTTCTTCTGGAAAGGAGTCCTCAAGAGGATTCTTTTTCTTCTTCTTGTACATCACAAACTCTGTTTATTGAATTTCTGTAACTGAAGGGGAGATAGTTTCCTTTACTCTCTTTGGATGTTTTTGTTGGGGAACTAGAGTCTGAGATGCCGTAGGAGTAAAAATCTGCTCTTCTACTTTCTGCAATGCCTTCTCTTTCCACTCCTCCTTATTCATATACTGCTCAATCTATGGTCTAGGAGTATGAGCATAAGGAATAGTTTTCTATTCTACCCTTAGTTTGGAAATGATCCCCAAGGGATCATAAGAACAAGAAAAACTTAGTTTAAATTTCATTTCCTTTAGGAGAATATATGCCTCTTTTTCTCCTATTCTGGCATTATAGATGAAAGGTCCAACTTGGGTTTTTTATTTTAAATTGGGACTTCTTCTTAGCTGACACAAAGTGTAACTCATCCATATTTATTATCTACTTGATATATTCTAATGCAAAAATTCTGATACAAATTTTGGCAACCTGTATGGAGGAAGATCACAACCATATACTCTAATCTCTTTATATTTTTGGTATAGATACCAATATCTTGTCTTTGTTTGTTCACTAAGATGAAGAATCCTTTTAATTTCAGGAAAAATTCTAGGGATTATATCACTATTAAGTAAACAGGAAATTGTGTATAAAAAATGATCTGTGTAGCCACTTAAAGAGAATTCATTTATATTTTTCCTGACCAATGAGTTCCAATGAATCATAGATTGCATGTTTCCCTATTCATCTAACTTTTGCAGTCGAAATGAAAACCTATGTGACTGATAGAACAAAAAAAATATTCATTCATGTTTGAAAGCCCCTTTTGTAGAAAAATTCATGGGTTGATCATGGATAGTTTGTGCTAAGAATTCACTATAATTGAAGATAATAGAAGGTTTCTCATCTTTAGTAAATACTGACAAAAACCCAAGGATAATGTCATCAACCCATTGGTTAGATTGATAACCTGGAAAACAAGAAATTAATGAAATAATTTGTTTGGTCATCTTTGGAAACATTGAAGGTAGGTAAGGTGGATTTGTTCTAGGTAATTCAACATCTTCAAGTAGAAAAATCTCAAAAATCTTAGCTCGTTGGGACCGAACTACCTTCTCCACCATTGTTCGGGTGGAGAAGATCGTGGCCATTATTTATTGCGCCCGCGATATTACAAGCGACAAAATCATTTGTCCTATTTCATCTTTATTAAATACATATAA
>APFE031259530.1:44433-96900 GCA_000404065.3 Pinus taeda | reverse complement strand
TCCCATCAAAAACCGGTGGCCTGATAGATGCTTCCCTCTTGTAGTTGCTCATGATGAAAGATCTTCCTTCAAGCGATCAAGCTTCTTTAGAAGGACCCGCTCTGATACCAATTGTTGAAAATAATACTGAGAGGGGGGGGTGAATCAGTATTATCTAGTCCTTTACCAAATTTATACTTTGAATTATATTTTCATATCAGTACCATAAAATAATGAGCATGAACAAGAAAAATAGACAGTCACATCAAAGAACACCAAATATAAGGTGGAAACCCAATGTGGGTGAAAACCACCTGCTACAATATGTCTCTGTCTTCTTTCAATTTAGAAACTCCTTTTACAATGGTCTTGTACTGGTGCAGTCCTTTACCAGTACGTAAGCTGCAACCTGCAGAGAGCTACAAAACTCTCTCTCGTTTTCCAGTCTCTCCTGGAAGGGAGCTACAACCCCCTACTTCTTTTTCTTACAAGGACCACTTTTCATAAATTTTCAAACTGGATCCATATACATCAAATGATCATCAAGTACATATAAATTACAGTTAGCTTTAGTAACCAGATCAAAATAACAGAACTGAACCCAGAACACCTTATCAACAGAAAAATTTAGTCAACAGATAGTCCTGAAACAGATACGCAACTTTCCTTTCTTTGGCCTACGCCGGTACGCACTTCACCCTCTGCTTCTCTGCGTACACCCGCAGAGCTCCTTCAGCTGCATTGCGTGACCACGCACTGCTTCTTCTACTGTGCTATGAACAATATGCACCCAAATACACTATCGCGCCGCGTACTTCACTAAAGGCACGCACCCAAAGACACTATTGTGCCGCGTACTGTTTCTGTGCATACGCACCTGAACCACCGTCGCTCTGCATACCCACGCACTGCTCTTGTTTCTGCTCTGCGTAACCACGCAGTCACCCTTCGTCTGCTCTATGTACCTGCGCAGCTCGCCTTCTTCTGCTCTGCGTACCCACGCAGAGGCACCGTTAAACACCTGCGTGCCTCAGATTAGGGCTGAATTTGCAGATCACCAGTGTGCTACAGTTAGACGGATGCCTAGATCTGATCAAGCTCTTGGGAGATCACCCTTTACAGATTCGTTTTTCACTCACTTTCATATAGATCAAGCTTTTTGAAACAATAACCCAATAGATCAGATCTTAAGATATTCAACCCAAAAGCATATAAGCCAAATGATCTCCTTTGCTTTATATAGGCAAGCTCTTCCTCAAATCAAGGATCATGGGGCTCAATAATAATAATAAAATAAAACAATACCACGGGCCAAAACCATGATAACACGACACCGTCAGCTAAATACCAAGGGTTAAACATAAGGAACCCCACGTGTGTGCGCTTTACTACCTTGAAGTGTGTGCACTGGGGGTACGCACCTCATGAATGGGTAACCTGCGTGTCTGGACGCGGTCCCTGTACAACATACCTGCAAGTACGCATCTTCTGAACTGTTCTCCTGATTACTTCTTAATTTTCATCATATTGAGAGCCTTGCCATGGGTGTTGCCATCAAGTACAACATCTGTAACATATAACCATACCAGAAATATAATGCCAACACAAGCCACTTGAAAGCCATTGGAATGTAGCGAAAAGTGTTTTGAGGTATCTACAAGGTATTGTAGATTAGGGTATTATTTACACTGACTCTTCTAATGTTAGATTGACAGGATTTGCAAATTAAAATTGGGCTAGAAATGTAGATGATCACGGATCCATAACAGGTTTTGCATTGGATCCGGGGTGATCACATGGAGCAGCAAGAAGTAGAACACAGTCTCCTTGTCTTCAACGGAAGTAGAGTATCAAGCCATGTGTGCAGCAATGTGTGAAGCAATTTGGTTGAGGAGACTTCTCCAAGATGTTGGGGAAGAACAAATAGACGCAACAACAATCAGATGCATCAATCAGAGTTCAATCAAACTTGCTAATAATCTAGTGTTCCACAAAAACACTAAACATATTGATACACAATTCCACTTCATCAGGGAGAAAGTGCAATCTAAAGAAATCCATTTGGTATATTGTAATACATGTGATAATGTTGCAGACATGTTCACTAAGCCTCTTCGCAGGATTAAGTTTGAAATGTTTAGGGAGATGTTAGGCATATTTGTGAAGCCCTTCTCCATTAAGGGGGAGCGTTGAAGATCATGGAGAATATCCTAGAATAGTGTAAGTTGGTTCACGTGACCTCAGGATAGGAATTAGTTTATATTTCTTAGGTTATTGTTTTAACTTTCCTAAAATCACAATTGCTATATAATGCATGATGTACATGAACAATGTAGAGCATTCTGCAGAGCCACTCTCTTGATTCAGACTCTCTTTCGTAGAGCTGACCAATGGGTTTTTTTTCATTTAATATACAACATTGCATTTTTATCAGTCTTCTGTTGCTACACGTTTTGCTCTCTTCATTTCTTATCATGGTATCAGAGCTTGGTGCATAAGAGTCTTTGAAAGAAAAAAAAAAAAGAGGAGAAAAGACGATGTTGCATAATACTCCCTAGGGGAATAGCGATGTGAACGAAGTGATAGCAATGTTTGAAGCCAAGAGATGAAGATATTTAGGAGGATGACAAAGAATCCAGCTACAACTAAGGAGAAACAGATTGAAGAGACTTCAACTCAAAGTCAGATTAAAAAAAAGAACAAATTGTTGTGATAGCACTGTGTTATTTGGGTACATTGTGTTACTATTCCGGGTTAGCACTCTAAGAATCCGCTTTATCATTATTAATGCAATTGACAAGGTTCAACAATTGTGTTAGTTTCAAAAAATTGCACTAATTTACGTTGCACGGCCATAGAGTCTGAAAAAAAGTGTTAGCCGAATTTCGTTGAGGCCACCACAAATTCCGTTGAAAAGCACGAAATCATGAAGAGGCTCTGTACTCTTCATACAGAGGATCGAACACCCTCGTCGAAGTTCAAAAAAAATATGGCGAGCACAAATCTGATTGGGAGAATGACACACCAAAACTTAAAGCCAACGGTCAAGAGGTTCTTGAAAGCTTTTTTTTTTCTCTTAAAAAATCACGAGGAACAATTTTATTTTGACAATGTTGCAATGAAAAAGCTACATTAAAAGTTTTTTTTCAGATGCAAAAAAAAGGGCATATGCGAATTCTTAGAAGGCTTGCTAAGACTTATTTTCTTAAAAGGCTTCGAGAGAATTATTTGAAGAATGCTCGTCTATTGTTTAAAAAGGGGCTTCCTTCACATTTTTTTAGACGGGGAAATTAAATTTGTTTGTTTAAAAAGAGTTTAATGAAACTAAAATTTAGAAATCAATTGTGGGCCATGTAACATTATATATATATATATTTGAGAAAATTTCCGTCAAAGCATTATTCTTGAAGAGAATTTGTAGACTCATGTTTCTTTGTGAAAGCTCAACAATATAGAAGTAATCACAATTTGGTTTTCTTGTTGAGCCACAAGAGTGTGTTATATTCAACAAATGGGAAAAGCCAAGAGGTCAATACCATCAAAGGGACAACAAGAGATGTTTGAAATATTTTTGGAAATGTAAACTTAGAAGAATGTCATTCTTCACCTTGTTTTAGATGCCAAGATAGCCAAAGAAGCTTGGGATCATGGAAAATTTTAGGGGATAATATTCGCAGGTGGACTAATTTTCCCTGATTTTTCCAAAAAAGATTCACCAATTTCCATTTTGTATAAAAATGATTCTCCCAAATTTTACAATATATTTAAGTATTTTACGTTAAAAATCGCCAGCATTATATAAAGACTACATATAAAATCTTTATAAATTTGAATAATTTTACAAATATATTGACAAACATTTTATAGCTTGCATATTAGGGCCAATGTTTTTAAACTTTTAGATAATTTTCCATCCTTGAAATTTTCCTTGCTTGGGATACCCTTGAGAGGTGTTTTGGTGCAAGGGGGGCATGTAAAAGTTTGTTGAATCCCACTGTGTTCAGTCACAAGAAAATGATGATTATGAGGAATTTGCAAACGTAGAAGGAGCAAGTAGATGTTCGTGAACCCCACTGTGCACAAGCACGTGGATGAAAATTTAGTGATTCCAACAACAAATCTTGTTGATGTGAATTTGGGGAATCCAACAATAGAGGTTGTTGATGGCAGTAAAGCTATCATTAGAGCAACCACTGATATGTTTAATCCACCAATTAACATTGTTGTTGTAAATTTGATGAAGAATTATTGGCTAATGATGAATGGTTGTAGATGATAATGATACAACAAAATTAGCAACCACTGATATGGTGAATCCACCAATTAATATTATGTTGTAAATTTTGATGAAATTTTTTTGGCTAATGATAAATGGTTGTAGATGATACAACAAAAATATCATATAGACATAATGTTATTCAATGAGAAAATCCCACTTGAATCAATGGAAGACAACCTGTCTTCAACAACACAAGTTAATATAGAAGTAGAAGAGAAAAAGAGAGAAACAAAGACAAAGACAAAAATAGAGGCAGAGGCACAGATGGAAGCACAATACCATAAAACTCTGATGGTAGAGCTGGAGGAATAGAACCAATGTGGTTCTTTAAATATTTTTAATCTTAAAATTGATTTTAGCGTGTAGGTACACAAAAGAGTTAAGAGTTAAATTTCCTTGAAGTATGGTTTGCAACACTATGTCTAGATGAGGTCTGCATAGAAACTGCATAAATGAACCTTGAAGGCAACTTGGATGATAAACAAATCAATGAATTTTTCAGGTATCGGAGTTATGAAGAAATAACTTTTTATTATAAACTAATGTCGCAACAAATGGATGATGAAGATCACAAAACATAATATAATATGTGGCAACAGCCCACATACAAGTTGATTTTTGAAGAAGTCCATGACAAGCTTAGACAACATGGAACAATTTAAGACCTCTACCAGCGAATGAAAACACTGAGGTTTAAAGCATAAAACAAGAAGAAAAAGTTGAAACAATTTAAAGACTACAAGAGATTTAGAAAAAGAAAAGAAGAAAAGTAAATGTAGTTGAAGCCGATTTTTTAAATTGTAAGCCTAGCTAACACATAGACCAACAAACATCTTAATTAAATTGTTAACTCTTCTGCCAAAAGTTTCCTTTAGCTCCAATAACACCTTCGCATGAGTCCTTTCCTCGACCAGTGGATAACTAGTTGCAGGAGTTTCTTTAACCTGAGAATCGCTATTGAGAGAGAATGGCCTGAAGCCGATCATCCGAGCAGCCTCACCTAACGGTGCTGCAAGCAAAAATATGATAATCATAACACAATACTTCATCACTCAATTGATTTATGTAAGACAACTTGTCTATCTGCACCCAACATGATTATCACAAGAAAAACAAACGCAAATGGGGTAACTTATTGTCCATTGAGGTTATGATACTAGGAAGAAGGGAAGAAAATACAAGAAACTACACTAAGATGCGTCTCTGCAAAACAACTGCATGCACGGCTATAGATGAGAAAGATAAAATTAGCACAACCAATATATTCTCTATTATTATATGAATGAGGGAATTACACACATATTTATACAATCAATAGTCTCAAGATAGGAATTCTATCTTGGACGTACACTAGTGTGGTTGAGAGATTCTCTCAACCACACACTAAACTAGGAGAAACTAAATTCCTATTATATAGGAACAAACGCCTCAAATAGAGAATTACAACCATAGACAAGTAGGAATTAATTATTTCCAACTCCCCCCCTTAATGAATACTTGTCATGATAGTCAAATCCACCACCATCAGGCGAATTGCATGTACAGAACTTCCAAAAAACAAAGAGAGATCAATGCCTTTCTAAGCTAAATATTCATCTCCAAATAACAATTGCAAATAGTTGCGTTGATTGCGCCTTTCGACGCAACTGTCAGATAGAAAAGTGCACCAACCCTCTTATGCTCAGACACACCAATATCTGAGACCATGAGCCAGGTGTTACTGCAGTTCACCTGCTCCTACGAGCACAAAGCTCCTGTGTACACGTTAGCTACTCAGGCAATATGCCGCCACTGGGCAAGTCTGATCTACCACCACCGGGAAAATCCGCCAACTTCAATATGCCACCACTGGGCAAGTCTGATCTACCACCACTGGGCAAATCTGCCAACTTCAATATGCCACCACCGGGTAAGTCCGATCTACCACCACCGGGCAAATCCGCCAAGTTCAATATGCCACCACCGGGCAAGTCCAATCTACCACCACTGGGCAAATCCGCCAACTTCAATATGCCACCACCGGGCAAGTCCGATCTACCACCACCGGGCAAATCCGCCAACTTCAATATGCCACCACCAGGGAAATCCGGAACTTAAATGTGCCACCTCCGGGCAAATCCTGTAGCCACTAAGACTCTATAGATGGTTTCTTGCTCACCATCAATTATCACATTACAGTGACAAAAGATGGTTTCAGGCTGACCATAAACCATTACAAGGTGGTTTTGAGATCACCACGAACTTTCAAATGCTTTTACAAGGCTTACATTCCATACTTCAACATTTGGAATTTCTGGGTACATACAATGACTATTACAACATGCTAGGGAGTCTATTCCACAAACCACACTACCTCAAACAAACATTTACTTTGTTGTCCACCATAAACATTGTTGCTGCCCCTTTATCCCAAGTTCACATCTTGGACATCTTTGTCAAATAACTTCTTGGAACTCCATGCTTAACCTGTCATTTGTTAGAATAGCCAATTCTAACAAAATAACTCCATATTGAAGTGGCTAATATCAATATGTATATCAATTTAAATTCCAAAAAATTACTTCACAAAAAACATTTACCCAAGTATGCACAAACAACCATGCTTTTTCCTTCAAATCTACCACAAAGTTGTTCTCTTCCTTGAATGAAGAATGCAGTGGTTGCTAGATTTCTTTCCTCAGCAACAGCGGCGCGATTTCCCATCAACTGATTTGCGCTGGCTACTGAACATAGATCCATATGTTGCGCTTTTTCAGTCTCGTCCTTAGCCCTCTTAATCCTTCTTTTCTCACCGCTTCAGCAGATCCACTCTAACCATCCGACAGAAGATCCAATGTACTCTGAGGGGATACATTGCCATGTGAAGAATATACATTTTTGTGATACGATGGTGAAATTGAGGGGCTTTTTAGATTGGATGCATCATCATCCAATAAATCTGGGAAGCTCTAGTTCTCTTGTCTACCATGAGGTTCTAATAAACCGAAATCGAACGAATTGGGGGCAATCAGACTCGGCTCTGCATTCGAAGATGAAAAAACCCAAAGCCCATCGTCATCGTCTCCAAAGTTAATCAATGAGGGCAAGGAATCATCAACTCCATTTGAATTACCAGAATCCTGACGCAGTGGAAATCCAACGATATATATGACCATAAAATCCGAACTAGATGATCCACCACGCTCTAACTCTCATTCCGAGTTGTAGAAACCAAGTCGCCCAGCCGGAACAGCCAATATCATAGTCGCAAAAGGTGCAAGGCACCCAAAGAAGGTTGCGCTGAAACCAAAAATATTGAAACTAAGTTCTGTAACAGAAGTAAGAAGAATGCCACCCACTATAGGTACCAGGGACCACCATATGCGCGTATCAAAAGCCTTTTCTCCATCGCTGCTTTCTTCAGATTTGTTCGTTGTTTGAATCAAAAGTGCCCTGAGCTTAGAATTGTCTATCACTTTCGTTAATTCCAGGTCATACACATCGTAGTGGAGGTAATTCGCCATGGCAGCGATCAAGCTCGATTTGCCTGTCCCGGGCATGTCGTCGAGAAGATATCTGCACTTCCACGCGCAGCTGACTCGGTGGTAAAACTCTTTACCCTGCCTGAACGAATCGAGGTCCACCTTGATCATCTCCAAGAGCTTCGAGTTGAGCGCGGTCCAACCACAATCGTGCGAACTGTGGCCATTGTTCGTGTACAGTTTCCGGTCGTGGCTCCGGTTATCATAGTCCTCTTCACAGGACGCAACATGGTCGATGTAACTGTCCAGGATAAAATAGAACACAGGTTCAATCCATCAAAGTGGATCGAGAGCCCTTAGACACTGGACGCGCAACGAGATGCCATGGCTCGAAAAAAAAAAGGTCTTATGTGCAACGGCAGTCAAAGGAGGTCTCGGTATCCTGCTCGAGCAGATCCAGAATCTCACTAGCCGCCAAACCCTTTTGAGAAGCAACTACATCACAAAAAAAAATTAACAGTGCCCAGATGCCTGATCCAACAACCGCTCACGGCCACCACGAGTGCGCACAATCTGTCCACAGCATAGCAGGTCCACAGGGCTTTCACCATGATGAGATCCATGACTCGTAGAAAGTGCTCCAATCGTTGGGACAAATCGGAAGCTCAACCGCTCTGACCAGTTTCAACGTTCGATCGGCTCAGGCTCAGTTCAATTCTCAGCAAGATCGCAATATCCAGCAATAGCTCCCGAACGAGATTAAAGCATCCAACAATGGCTTAACTCTTGTAGGTGGGCGCAGATCAACTCTCGATCTCCAACACAATAAGGGTTCAAAACTCGAACGGCCTCCTCCAGCAAGCCTACTGCCCAGGGCCTATTCTCCACCTCCGCGTTGTATAATCGATGATGGACAAACAAATAATGAAATTATACACTCAGTTATTTTTCTAAGGATGGGCCAAGCCGAGGAGGGGCCAGGCCCACCAAGATAAAATTAGCACAACCAATATATTCTCTATTATTATATGAATGAGGGAATTACACACATATTTATACAATCAATAGTATCAAGATGGGAATTCTATCTTGGACGTACACTAGTGTGGTTGAGAGATTCTCTCAACCACACACTTAGGAGAAACTCTCAACCACACACTTAGGAGAAACTAAATTCCTATTATATAGGAACAAACTCCTCAAATGGAGAATTACAACCATAGACAAGTAGGAATTAATTATTTCCAACTGAGAATTCGAGTGGTGAAATGTTTAGACCTTGCGATCCTATTTATCTGTTAGCTCTAAGGTCCAGTCAGCCAGAAATAGATTCCTGCCATGCAGTGTGGAATTATTTAATAGATTTCAGCTGGAACACTACAATTCGAATAACATTTAGTCTTGTAAATATCGATTGGCCACACGAAAATCATAAAAGTAATAGAACCCACGCTGGGGGACGGCACGCCGACCATATTTCTAAAAAGTATTTGCGATTGCTTTCTTGTATGGCCACATTCATGCATTGAGTTATGATCCGCAATGATTACCTTGCAGGCTTGCAGTTGCTTTCTTGACTTGAGAAGTTCTTGCCTATTGACTTCTTTCTCTGACCCAGGCTAAAATAAAATTGTTTAGGAAAGGAACTCTAACAAATCACTCGACATTTTGAAAGTTTGGGGACAATTAACATTCACTTCTTTTGTCAGCAGTGTAGGTATGTTAGTGGTTGAGAACAGGACTGGCCCACATTAAATTATACTAGATTCTCAAAACACTAATTGACAATAATAATTGTTTCGGAACTTGATTAAAATAAAAATATGGCGTTCACTTTTCTCTCTTCATGTATTTTTTAGATATTTTTGTACTTCGTTCTGGATCCCGATCTTTCTGTATTTTAATATCAAGACTTCTGTTCCGTGCACACCACAACTCCCATTACATTTGTTTGGCAGCATCTCAAAATTTTTTCCTTTATAGTTGTTTGTCAATCCACGAAACCACCATTTCATGGCAGACAACCTGCGCAGAAAGGGCAGCCACCCACATGGCATGTGTTTCTTGTTTGTAATTAGTCTCAACTCTTACAAGCAAAAACGAACTTCCAGTTTCAAATTTCATAGCTCTCACTGTGCGTTTAGCTGCCCTTATGATAATTTTCCTTTGAGTGTTGTTGAATATTATTCAAATTCCTCACAAATATGTCGAGTCATACAAGATTGGCCGAGTTTCATAAACTAATTTTACCACAAACAGAGGTTGTCGTTAGGTTGACTGGTTGGGATTGCTGGTCATAATGCCTTGCATTTATAATTTTCTTTATTAGGCATTGTAGACTAGCATATCAAATCAGATTTTTTTATGATTTGCACTTTCCCATAACAAATAGGAGACGTTTTTTTTATGATTTGCAATCTCTCATAACAAATAGGAGACGTTCTTTAGAATAACAGTATATGTTAATTAATGAAACATAATCTAACTTAAAGAAAATTGAAAAAGTAAGTTGGTTATCAGGTTTTCCTATTAGAATACTATGGATCCATTAGACAATCATTAAGGAGATAAGCACTGAGATAAGACATAACCATTGAAATAACGACATTTTATTTCTCACTGTCAGTCGAGAGTAATTTGATCGACATCAGAAACTAATTATTGATGAGCCAAACCGGTGAGCTAATTGAACTGATATCCTAATAAATGACTGAAAGAAACATCTCTATAAATCTCAATGTTCTAACCAAAAATAGTGTACGTCTCCCGAAATTTTGTCAGCAACGTTGTGGACAGAACACCTTTTAAGAAGGGCAGAAATATCTCTATAAAACTCAATGTTCTAACCAAAAATAGCCTACGTCTTCCGAAATTTTGTTAGCAACGTTGTGGACAGAGCACCTTTCAACAAGGGCCACTGCATGGCCGATGGCCGATGTCTCTGCCCTTCAATGCACCCATAGATAGAAATACTGATTTAAGAAATATGAGGTACACGTCCCTACACGTGTTCTATATCATAATTTCGTAATGAAACCTACTTGGTTTTTTTAGCTTGGTACATGTATACGGCCATCTCTGGAACCATTTTCAAGCATTTGGTGTATTGTTGCTGCTGCTTGGACCTATTCGTGTAATCTAACTTATATGAATCTTACCACGAATTTCCACATAGAAAAGAAAAACATTAATTCATGAAGAGGGTAGCTGACAAAATTTCACCAAAAGCAACGAGGGATTAGAGGAAAGAGAGAAAAGGGATCTTTCACATACAAAACCAAATAATTAATTCATGAAAAGGTCACCTAAAAAAATGTCGCCAAAACCAACGAAGGATCAGGGGAAAGGGATCACGTGAAAGGAATTTTTAAGAAAAGTAAAATATTTTTTTCAAAATTGGTAGAATTGATCGTTTGTTCCTCACCCCTTGGAGTTGTACTAATCAATTAACCTATCATAATTTATGTTTCACATTTTATGTTCTCTACTTTAGAAGTTGCCCACTATTTCTTTGTATTCTTGGATAGTAGTTAAAAGTGGCTCCTATGGTTCCGGTTATCTTTTCTAATTTTAATTTAGGAAAAAGCATAGAAAACAAAACTTTATGTTTTAACTATGTAAATAATTTTTTTATGTAACTATATTAAAGATGTGAACAAAATTAGGAAATTTGAGAAGTTGCTATTTATATATGTAAAAATGTAGAGGTGGAAGCACAAACAAAATGAGAGTGGGTTGAATTAGGAATTCTGAGAAGTTGTTATATAGGTGTGTAAAATTGTAGAGGCAGAAACACAAACAAAATGAGAGTGGGTTGAATGGTTGGATAATGTATGTCTGTGTGTTGAATGTTGTAAATCTCCCTTGAATGATAAGAATACATGTTAACATTTGTTCATGGATGTTTTCCTTGCAAGGAGAGTATTAACATGTAAAACAGTGTGTCAATTTCTTTGTTTGATTATTATGTTATCTTGTTTATTTGACATTATTTTCGGAAATTAAATCTATTTGTAGGTTATTCTTTCATTGCTGATTTCAACAAGTGGTATCAAATATTTTGGGAAAAGTTTGTGTTAATGGTGAAGATGCAGAGTGCAGAGTGGGATGTTTGAAATTGAAAATTTTAGGGAGAGTAATAATTTTGAGCTATGGAAGGCGTTAAAAATGGAAGACAAAACTAAAACACTGAAACTAGTAGCTCAACCAAATTTCTTCACAAGTGGTTGCACATATAGCTTGATACAATGTTTTTGTTAAAGATAAGAATACAATACTTTGCTTCTTATTGTTCCAAGAAATGACCTTGGACCCAATATTGAAAGCATAACCTATTATTGATCTTATATCATCAAGATTTCTAGCCCAGTCTAAATTTGAATACCATGTTAGTTTAACATCAAAAGAATTAGTATATTTAATGCCAAAATTTAGGGTTCCTTGAAGATATCGTAAGACACCCTTTGCTGCCACCCAATGATTCTCAAGAGGTTTTGACATAAACTGACTCAACATGTTGACTGAAAATTTTAAGTGAGGTCTAGTTGTAGTAAAATAAATCTTACTTCCAACTAGTTGTCTGTACAGTGTAGCATCCACCTCTTTAGAACCATCAACATTCTGAAGTTTAACATTCTGTTGTATAGGTACTGAGGCAACTTTACACTGATCCATTTTGAATTTCTTCAATAACCCCCTGGCATACTTTCCTTGAGTGAGAAACGTCTGGCTGTAATCCCTTGAGACTTTAAGACCCAAACAATAATGTAATTCTCCAAGGTCATTCATTTCAAAAACCCGTGACATCTGCACTTTGATTCCTTTAATCAATTCATCAGCATTTATAATAACAACTAGATCATCCACATATAAGGAAATCAACACAATCTACCCCTTTGAATCAAATATTGTATACAAATTTGGGTCATTTTTTCCTCTCTTATAACCATGTCGCAAGAGGAAGGAGTCTATTTTTCATACCAAGATTTGGGTGCTTGTTTCACTCCATACAATGCCTTCTTTAATTTACAAAGCAAATGTTCCTACCTATTTTTAATAAACCCTTAAGGTTGTGTTAAATATGTCTCTTCCTTCAATTCTCCATTTAGAAAAGAAGATTTCACATCTAGCTAGTGTAAACTCCAATGATGCTTTGTAGCTAAAGCTTTTAACATTCTAATAGTATATAACTTAGATATAGGAGAAAATGTCTCCTCATAATCAATCCCTTCTTTATATGAGTACCCTTTGGCCACCAACCTAGCTTTATATTTGTCCATGCTACCATTTGCTTTGAACTTAGGTTTATATAACTATTTACAACCGATGGGATCTTTTCCCTTTGGAAGTTCAACTAATTCCCAAGTTTTGTTTTTAACTCATATTCTTCTTTCATAGTTGACGTCCATTTATCATACTGATTTGCTTCATTATAATTCATGGGTTCAACAACATCTAAATACTAGTCATAAGAGCATAGTCTTTATACCTTGCTGGTAAGTGAGTCTGCCTAACTGATATCCTTGGTAGAGGACTTACCTCAGATCTTTCTTTCTCACTCCTGAATGGACTTGGATTGGTGATTGTACATACATCACTAGATTTTTTTTTTTTATTTTTTTTTTGCACATGGTTGTCCTTGGATTCATCATTTCTATCATCAATCAGTAAATGCATGTGCCACTCCTCATAGCTTTTGCCTCTGTGCCCTGCATCAACCTATTCATGGAAGATAACATCTCTGCTTGCAAATACCTTGTGATTAGATGGATTAAACTATTTATATAATTTGAACTTAGAATATGACCCTACAAATATGCATTTTCTGGCTTTATAATCCAATTTCTTCCTATCCTCCTTATGAATATGTGCAAAAGATTTCAAACAAAATAATTTGAAATGACTAACCGCAAGCTTAAAACCATATAAAGCCTCGAATGGAGTCTTGATACCAAGACTCTTAGTTAGAATCTATTCTTTCAATAGACTATAGTATTAATATATTTTTCCCAAAATCCATTAGATATGTTCTTACCTTTCAACATGCTGCATGGACACTCCACCAGAGTTCTATTCTTTCTCTCTACAAACTTGTGCTATCGTGGAGTGTGGGGTACTATAAACCATTCAATTATTCCATGTTCCCTGTAATATTTGATGATGTTTCCAAGCTTGTATTCTCACCCTTGATCTGAGTGGAGAATTTTGATTACCTTCCTTGTCTTGTTTTCAACCATACTTTTGAATTCTTTAAAATATTCAAAGGTATGAATTTTATTTTTGAGAAAATAAACCTAGGTATATCTTTTGCAATCATCACCAAATAACAAAAAATAATAAGCTCCTCTTAAGGACCTTGTCTACAACTGTCCACATATATTAGTGTGCACAAGTTTGAGCACATACCTCTTTATCCTATTTAAATTTGAGGGAAATTCATCCCTATACATTTATCCAAGTGCACATTGTTCACAATAAACATGTCCATTTCCTAAAATAGGAAGTCCATTAACCATACCTTGTTTCTGTAGCAGCAATAAGTCATGAAGATTTATGTGTCCAAATCTTTGATGCCACAAATTCTTTGTTGTCATAGTTGTTGAAGTTAAATCTTGATGTGGCACACTTGTAACATTCAACTTTTACAGTCCTCCAACTCATATTCAAGATGCGACCAGCTTCTGATGGTCCATGAAATCATTTATGACACAAAAGGTTTTGAAAAATTCTACCTTCAAGTTCTGATTTGCAATGATGGAGATGCAGATCAATTTATTTTTCATACCTGGTAAATACATGATATTTTAGATCTACCTGATATTACCATCAAGTAATATCACATGAATATCTCCATACCCTTTAATTTGGTATGCTTTGTCATCACCAAGGTAGATGTTAGCACCATTGTTGGTCTATTTAAAACTTTCAAACAAATTCTTACTACTCGTCATATGATGGATGCTCTGGAATCCAAAAATCAAGTTTTGGCCTCATTAAGCTAAGCAGAGAAAGCATAATTAAAAACAAACAATTTGAGGTGATGATTCTAATTTTTGTTACAAAAGTTCCTTGTCTGCTTCTTTATTCTATGTCTGACTTCATCTGTCTTATTTTTACAGCAATTTCTAGTAATCTGACCCATTTTACCATAGTAAAAACACTTGATTCTAGAATCATTTCTAGTTGATGGCATACCTTGGAATCGATTTTTCTAGGGTATACCACTGCCTTTTTGTCTTTCTCCTTATTTCCCTTTGAAAGGCTTTTTCTTCACTATCAATGTCAAGTCTCGATTCTGGGGCTTCAGATTCATACACCTCTCCTCTTCCTGCATCAAGATACCTGCCAATTTTTCAAAGGTGCGAGCTTTCTCCCTCAATGTCAACCCTGTAAGAAACATATGATAATCATCATTAATACCATTTAAGGTAATCATGAAGAGATCAGTGTTGGACACTTTCTCCCCTATGTTGCCCAACTTGTCTCTCAGTTCCTTGATCTGTGAGATGAATGCAACAACATATTCATTCTCCTCCATTCTGATCGAGAGAATCTTACTCTTCAGAAACAATAGGTGATTTGTATTCTTTTTCTTGTAAAAATCATTAAGTGTCACCCAAATACCATTGGCATTTTTTTACTCTCTCATTTGAAGGATGATGTAGTCCTTTACTGACACCTTCAACAAAACCTTTGCTCTATTTTCCATCTTCTCCCAATATTGAATTGTTGCAGTTATTCTTCCTCAAATTGTAGTTGTCTTTTCTTTGTCCCCATTTACAATTTCCCATGCACTCAAATCCTTGAGCAGTGTCTGCAATTTGAACTTCCAATTGGTGTCATTTGACCCATCAAAGTTATTTCTCTCATTCAAATACACATATGCAATGTGATTATTCATTGTGGAAGGATCAATCTATGGATCCAGCACAAGATCCTCAATATTTAGTAATCGATATGCAAATTCAACACAGATATGCTTCTAGTCACTGGAATTCTTCAAAATCTTCCAATAGCTCAACATCTAGATTTATTAGCAATTAGAGATTCTCTTGATCTTAAAAAACAACACTACACCAATGAGCTTATCCACCAAAGAAACACTAGCGATCTTAATGATTGAAGTCATGATCTCTGACCAATAATGAAGACTCATCCTTAACATACCAAATGATCTCAAACTTAATGGAATGATCTCAACCTCAAAGTATCAATAAAAAACATGGCCACTCTGATGATCTACCATGTGATCTCCAAAGCATCTAGCATCAAAGCACAACTGTAGAAAAAACCACATGATCTCAACCTCATGCATGGAGGCACCATAGATACCAAGAAATCTTGATGTGATGCCAAGAAATCTCAGACTCAAAGCAAGGACGACCTAAAAAAAGTGGTGGGAAGACCAGAACACGTGCCAATGATCTTAGCAATGATCTCCAGCGTCAATGCACCACAGCTTCACGTGGAGAAATATCAACTTCAAATGACGGAAGTGGGTTTCTTTAGCATTTTCTCTTTCTTCTTCAAGCTTGAGAATTTGAAATTGTCTAGCCTGGAGAGAAGATGAAGGTTTTCATCAATAAATCGCACTAGGGCGAGAGATGGGATTGCTACGTTTGTGGGAAGAACAATTTATTTTCCATAAACTGAAGCAAAAGGAGAAGAACCAATAGAGGCTTTCTAAGTAATCTTGTCTTCCCATAGAGCAAATGTTAATGATTTGTACCAATTCCTGTGATTTTGATGAATAGGCCTTTTCATAATTCTAATGAGGTTCATGTTTGTTGATTCTGCTAATCCATTACCTTGAGGATAATAATTGGCTGAATATTTCAACTTAAAACCTCGCTTAAGATCAAATCTACCAATGTATTTCCAAAAAAGTAAGATACATTGTCAAACATTAAAGCTGAGGGTAAGCAAACCCTAGTAATTATGTACTGATCAATGAAGTTTGTAATATTTCCTGTATTAGCTATCTTTAATTGGACAACATATACCCACTTATTAAAGTAATCTATAGCTGTAAGGATGTACCTATGTTGTTTGGAAGAGTTAGGAACAATCTCACCAATTATGTATAATCCCCATTGTTCGAATGGTTGTTAGATGTTAATTGGTTGTAAAGGGAATACTGGCCCTTCTTTCTATTCTGGCTGTGCTTTGACAAGTCTTCCACTTCCTTTCATATTCATGTGTATATGTAAATATCATTGGCCAATAATACCCTGCATGTAGGATTTTTTGGGCCATGCTATTTCCTCCAAAATGTTCTCCAGCTGGTCTATCATGTAATTCCTGCATGACCTTTTCAGCTTTAGGTTTCTCTAGGCATCTCAACAATACTAAATCATAATTCTTCCTAAACAATACATCATTGACTAGCTCATACTGATTTGATTTCAATCATAAAGCTCACTTTGTTTTATAATTAAGATGCATAGGAGCATATCCATTTTTTAGAAAAAATTTCAAATCATCATATTGTGATTGGGTCTCATTGAGGCTTACCTTTGATATTTGTACTTCATTACCTTGATTTTCCTCTCATGGTAACTGGGAAGTTCCTTTTAACATCCTACAAAAACCTTGGCCCCTGACAATTTTAGCTGGCCGAATTTCTACATCATATTCTTGGAGTGCAGTTACCCAATTAGCTCTTTTCTCCACTACTTCTCTTTGGATCAATAGTTGTCTTACTGCAGGGTAGGGTTCAATTATCTTTATATGGGTTTTGAGAAGAAAAGGTCTGAAATGTTTCAAAGTTTAAAAAAAATAAAATTATTGTTTCTCTACAGCTAAATAATTTAATTCGATGCCTTGAAAGTTAGAACTAAAAAATGAGATAGGTGCCACAACATTTTCATTGCTCATTTGTGTTAAAAATGATGCATATGATGTATTAGCTGAGAAATAATATAATACAAAAGGTTTGAGAAAGTTTGGGGTTGTCAATGAGCGATAATTAATAATAGTTCTTTTAATCAACTAAAATGACTCTTCTTCATCCTTGTTCCATCTGGGAACTGAACTTTTTCTTATAATCGCTTGAAGAGGTAGAACAATTTGTAAAAAATGTGGGACAATCTTTTTACAAGATTTATTTTGCCTAGGAATGATTGCATATTTTTCTTGTTCTGAGGGAGCGAAATTTTTTTAATCGCTTGGACTCTATCAGTATCAATGTAAATTCCTTTCTTTTTTTTTTTCTACGTTAAGACTAACCTAAGTACCCACGGGGGATTCGAACTGGTGACCTATCGCAAGGAGTGCCTTAACAACGCACCCATTCACCGTCAATCCAAATCCCCATGGGCAATGTAAATTCCTTTCTTGGATACTATAAACTCAAGGAGTTTTCCTTCTCATAAAGCAAAATAGGATTTTCGGGGATTTAAGGAAATGCCATATTTCTTACATCTTTCAAAAATGTGTTTCAGGTCAGCTAAATGATTTTCCTATCCTTGGAAAGGACTGTAATGTCATGCAAGTAAATAACCACAAATTTACTGATTATACCTTTGAAAGCATTGTCCATAGCATGTTGAAATGTGGCACCCACATTAATGAGTCTGAAAGGCATCTTCTGATAGGCATATGTTCCCCACTTGGTCCTGAATTTTGTCTTTAATGTATCGTTTGGATGGGCAAGTATTTGATTATATCCTAAGAATCCATCTAGAAAGGACATCAATTCAGAACATGTAACTGATTGCAATATCTGTTTCATGGTGGGCAAGGGAAATTTATCTTTTTGGCAAGCTTGATTCAGGTTTCTAAAATCAATACAAATCCTGATATCGCTATTCTTTTTCCTTACGGGTACCATAATTGATACCCACTTAGAATGTCTAACAGGGAAGATTATTTTCGCTTTTAGAAGCTTGTTCAATTCTGATTTGATTTAACTTTCAAGGTTTGGGTGAATTTTGTGAAGCTTTTGTTGAACTAGCTTTTCATTTGAAGTCATGGGTATGGTATGTTGAATTATAGAGGCATCATAAGTTTTGAGATCTGCATAATCCCAGGAAAAAATGCCTTTATATGTCTTCAACAACTCGATGAATGATATTCTTTATTCAGATGATAGGCCTAGACCTAGGTTGACATTTTGAGGTTTTTCGTTTGACCCTAGGTTTACTACTTCAAATCTCAAAGTAGAACTTTGAGTTTGGAGTTAATATTTTTCTTAAATCTATCCTTTATATCATAAAGATCTTCCATTTTAACCACAGACTTTGGGATTGGGTTATGATCATGATTAAGTTTGATATCTAGATCACGCTCATGTTTATCTATGATTTGTTCTTCATATGATCCTACTGATGTAAGGAAATTAACTATATCGCATCATTGTTGAATTCTATCCAGTTTGTTACATTGTCAAGAAGTGATGGCCTAAATATTAATTCTATTGAAAATATGTCTAGACTAAAATCTTCTGACGGTATAAGCCTGGATGCCAAATTAACAAGTAAGTCAGCACTTGCGTTTTGTAATGTAGGGATTGAAGATATGTTGAAAGAAGAAAAATGAGAATTCGATTTTTGAGCTAAAGATTGATAATGTTTAAGGTGCCCAGAGACACAATGAATTGTATTTCTCACGTATTTCACAAATATCTTCAAATCACCATACACTTTCTAGAATTTGGCACTAAGACTGATATCTTTATATAGCCCTTGGATTAGTGCTTCGTATTCAGTAACATTGTTAGTGCATTGGAATTCAAGTCTGCAGGCCAGCATGGTTTTCTCTCCTTGCGGATTAATCAAAATTCATCCTGCACCTGTTCCAACCTCTGATTTAGAACCATCAAAATAGAGAGTCCATAATGGAGAGTTATTAGAAACTTTATCTACTAAATTTAGACATTTGGAAGGATCAATTTGTGAAAAAATTTCGATTTGAGAGACTACAACATTATCTAAAAAGGGACACCTCTGAGAATTAAAGGATCCTGAAGAGGACTTGACTGGGTAATTTCCAATGATATTATTAGTGAAATCAACAAGTTTGTTGCTTCCCTTGAGGTCGGTAACCATATATTCCATGAATTTCTCTCGGCCTACCTTGATTTGGTTAGGTTTACCATTGTTTGGCAACCACATGTGAGACCAATCAGTTGCGAATAATCATGAAAATTTTCAGACTAGTCCCTACTAAGAATTAAACCATAAAACTTAGGGATATCGGGTACCAGAATATCAATTATTTGGTAAATATTTGGATTAGAGGAAAGACTAATTGAAACTGATGCTATTTCTGCAAGCACCTCCACTTTTGCCCTATCTAGCTGAACTATGTGCATTGCATATATTTGAGGTGTAATGTTCAATTTCGTACACACAGCCCTTGGCATTATATTTGAGAAGGCTCCTAAATCAACAAGGAAGTTGTGAATTTTCCTAATATATAAATTATTTTTTTATATATTATTAATAAACAAATACATTTAGTTAAATTAACAAATAAGACTCTTTTAATATATAATTTACCTGATTTAGCTAATTTCTAGAAATAATAAATAAAAATTAGATATTATTTGTTTTTGGATATTCATATACATCTATTAATAAACAAATAAAATTAGCTAAATTAACAAATGAATTCTTTTAATATTATTTACCTAATTTAGCTTATTTCGAAAAATAATAATAAATTAAATAAAACAAGAATGTTAGTGGTTTGACTTGGGTCATTAGGTCAAAATTAGTCGTTGGCAATATAGCCGTTGGAGTCTCTGCACATCCTATTTAACAAGCAAAGTTGGATTGGTTATTCAACTTGTCCTGACGATGAACCACACTGGTTGGTTCGAAACGCGTCGACAAAAGATGGTTTATGTGATTTCGCCGAAAACTCTCTAAACATTGTTATGGATCACAGAAGTCTAAATTCCTTAATAATTTCCCTGCAGTAATTTGTATTTATCGCTTCATTGTGACTATTCATTTGAAGTAATCTTTGAATGATTGAATATCTCATATTTATTTGACAGAGTCATCTATATGCCTGTTAGATAGAAGAAGGTTATTTAACGTTACATTCCGAATGAATAAGTTGTTCCCGGGATTAATATTAGTTTCCCTATTTTTGTCAATAGAATAAGCTAGTCGCCTATCATCAAAAGCAAACTATTCATCACCCATCCATCACTTTTATTTATTATTGGGAAACTTGTCCCGTTATCTCCAGTCGGAGCCATCATCCCAAACGGAGAAGGAGCTGTACTAAGGTCCGGACCGGGTGGTTATCCCCCAATGTTGTTGCAGCGATTTTCGAGGCTTCAACATTTCTGGCGCTAGAAGGAGGGCCATCCGCTATGAATGGCGAGTAAGCCAACACCTAAAAACCATTCAAAGAGTAATTCACCTTCCACCTCTCCTCGGACATCTCACTCGCATTCTGAATCTCCAGTATCCAGACGAGATGAAGAGGAATCAACCACTACTGCTCAATTACTTCATACTTCAGAACACTTAAGTCCAGAATCCCCTGAAGTTCAATCCATCATCTAGAAACTTCAAGGCTTCTCAATTTGGCCTCCTAGATCTGAAGTATCACAAGGCAGTCAGACTTCGCAATTTCGCTTGCGCCCTCACCTTACCAGACTCCAAAGTGAAAATCTAGGTATCAAACCACCCGAGTTTCCTTTACCCGAAAGGAAAAGGATTAAAAACACCGCTGAAGGTTCTGGTAGTGAAACCTTTTCTCCATCATCTTCCATTTCATCATCACCTGTGCGAAGTCAAACACCCACTTCACTGCTACATATCATTGTTCACCAAGGGACTTCATCTCAAACATCGCAATATTTTCAGTCTGTACTTCCACCTCCCCCTCAAGCACCTCGAACACCACAAGCAATCATTGGTAATCCTAAAATGGCCCAAAGACCATGGAGAAGTCCTGGTGTAGTCACTATGCCTGCACCTTTGCATCCTTTACCCGATTATCCTGAAAAATGGCTACCCATGTTCAATCCAGATGCTAGAACTTCGGCAGAAGAACATATAAACAATTTTATGTTATCAGTTAATCTAAAGGGACTCACTGAAGAAGATGTGGTAGTAAGATTGTTTCCCTATTCACTGCAAGGATCTGTAGGGTCTTGGTATTTTTCCTTTCCCTCTGGATCCATCACAAGTTGGAATATCTTCCAGGAACAATTTCTCACCAAATACGGTGATGACAGATCCTTAGCTACTCTTGTCCATGACCTTTCCAATTTAAGGATTGAGTCAAGAGAACCCATTAAGGAGTTCAACTCCCGATTCAACAAACTCTTGAACAAAATCCCCACTGATGATAAGCCAAGAAAACAAGTTAGAAGCGAGTGGTATATCACTGCCTTACCTTCGAACATAGCCATATTTGTCAATCGAGCTAAATAGCCTACATTGGCCGAAAACATGAAGGAAGCACTCACTATGGAAAAAAGTGTAATCGCCTTAGAAAAGAAAACTGCCTTGGAAGAACGAAAATCTAAAAAAGTGTCCTTTAAAGATGACTCGAAGAAAAAGATCACTAAGGATCCATACGACATGGAGGGCCTTCAGAAAGTCCTTAAAACCATGTCAAACGAAATGGTTGAGATCAAGAAACAAGTATGAGAATCCTCAACAAAGAAACCATATAGGAATTTCAAGAAACCTGAGTCCAAGCCTCCAAATGTTATATCATACGCTGATTCGGATCCTGAGGAAGAAGAAGAAGAAGAAACAGTTTCACCATCTGAAGAAGAAGAAGAGGAAGTAGTCGAATGTCACGGGATGTGGGATTTTATACTCCCTAATTCCGATACTGGCATTGAGCAAGAAGCCTTTCCTATCACTACAAGGAGTAAAGGTACTCCCGAACCTGTTCAAGCTAATCCAAAGAAAAGGAGTGCTGGAACCAATACTGCAAAGGAAAAGGTACCCGCTGGGAAGCCAGCCGCGACAGTATATAACAATCAGCCATCATCTTCCACTACACCTTCGTCCTCTAAGACATTGGTAGTTTCTGATTCGATGGATTATAATATTGTCGATGACATGAAGAAAACTAAGGCAAGCATCACCATGTTTGAACTTAGTAAATTAAAACATCAGCAGAAATTACTACTCAAAGAACTTAACGTTGTCCCTTCTTCACCTCTTCCCACCACTAAAGCTGCAAGCGACTCAAGACAACCCCCTTCTGGTAGAGTTGAGGCAACTGACACAATTCTGGTTGGAGATAGATCAAACTCCCATACCCGTCCTTTCCTCTTAACTTATGAAATTTACAATCGAAATCTACACAACTGCTTAATTGATTCTGGGGCATCCTTGAATATAATGCCTGCTTCAGTTTGCTCCAAACTGAATATAGAACCCCAGAAGTCTTTTATCCACATTGTGCAGTTAGATAGAACTAAGGTTCAAGTTCTGGGGGAAATAAACTCTGTAACGATCAGGTTATCGGCGGATCCAAGAATAGTCCAAAGGATTGATATTCTAGTCGCTGATATACCTGAATTCTATGGGTTGATTTTAAGCAGGGATTGGTCAGAAAAACTCCATGGGTATATCTCCACCGATTGGTCCCATATGTGGCTCCCCTACAAGGGCAAGCCCAATCAAATAAGGATCGATCGAGAGAGGCACATGACCCATACTATCACAAAATTTGAGCAAGAAAATCAACCAGTCGCGTTCAACAACAATATCCTAGTAAATTATTCTTCTGAGTCATTTTTCGGCAATTACATTGCCCAACCATCTCCTTTCTCAGTTAACAATTTCGCATCACAAATTGAAAACTTTTCACAGAATGACAGGTCTAAATGTGTTAATGTTACTGAGCATGTTGTAACAAAAACTGTAGGTAATTCGTTATTTTGGTCTTTATATTTTGATGGATCTAAGTCCAATGAAAGATCAGGAGCATGATGCATTTTGGTCAGCCTGCAAGGAGAAAAAACAATGTTGTCCTGTATATTAGAATTTGAATGCACCAATAACACAGCCGAGTACGAAGCGCTAGTCCAAGGACTATACAAAGCGATCGGCCTCAAAGTTCAATACTTAAAGGTCTTTGGCGACTATGAGATTATTGTTAAGAAGTTAAGGAATACAATTCATTGTCTTTCGAACCATCTCAAGCATTATCAATTGCTGGTACAAACGCTAACATCCCATTTTTTAGCATTCAATATTTCTTCCATTCCCAGGTCACAAAATTCGGCAGCCGGTGTGCTAGCCAATGTCGCTTCCAAGCTACTCCCTTTCGAAGACTATAGTCCAGATAGGTTTTTAGTAGAATTACTTTTTAGGCCATCCATTCCTGACAATGGAACCAATTGGAGAGTGTTTAACCACGATGATGACATTTTACAATTTCTGACCTCTGAAAAATCCTATGACAATCAAATCATTGAGGAAGACGAGCATGATACTCAAATGCAAGGTAAACATGAGGAAAACTCAATCCCTAAGCACGTAGTGAAGCTTGAAGACCTTTACGATATTAAAGACAGGTTCAAACCTGTATCTAATACAAAGCTTCAGAGCTCTACTAAGGTTGAATAATAAACCTTGACACGAACAAAATCCACAAACATAATTTAGGATTAGGACTTTCCATAGAGGAAAAGGAAGCATTCATTAGTCTGTTACGAAAGAATAAACATGTTTTCGCTTGGAGATATGATGATCTAAAAACGTATGACACATCTATTATTCAGCACACTATCCCAATGCTTCCCGAACAGAAACTAGTTCAACAAAAGTTGAGAAAAATACATCCAAACTTAGAGGGTCAAATAAAATCGTAACTCAATAAACTCTTGAAAGCTAAGATTATTTTTCCCGTATGACACTCAAACTGGGTCTCCAATATGGTACCAGTCAGAAAGAAAAATGGCAACATAAGGATTTGTATCGATTTCAGGAATTTAAATAAGGCAAGTCTAAAAGATAATTTTCCATTACCCACTATGGAGCAGATACTTCAATCAGTGGCAAGTTCAGAGTTAATGTCTTTCTTGGACGGGTTTTCAGGGTATAACCAAGTTTTGGTTCACCCCGATGACCGACTCAAAACCACATTCAGAACAAAGTGGGGAACATACGCATATCAGAAAATGCCTTTCGGACTTATTAATGCAGGAGCCACTTTTCAAAGAGCGATGGATATCTCTTTCAAAGGGTTAATTAATAGAACAATAGTCGTCTATTTAGATGAGATTACTATATTTTCAAAAGAGAGATCCAATCACTTGCATGATTTGAATCAAATCTTCCAACACTGTAAGAAATACAGTATTTCTCTAAACCCTAAGAAATCTTTTTTCGCTCTTGATCAAGGTAAGCTCCTAGTCTTTATTGTATCTAAAGATGGCATCTATATTGATCCAGATAGGATTAAAGAAATCTTTGAAATCCCTTTTCCTCATAATAAGAAATCCATGCACTCATTTTTAGGCCAAATCAATTTTGTAAAAAGATTCGCTCCAGATTTTTCTCAGATTATTTTACCACTTCAAACTATGATTAAGAAAAATTCAGTCTTCAAATGGGGATCGCCAGAAAGGGAAGCATTTGAACTAATCAAACAATCAATAATCAATGCCCCAGCTCTGAATACTCCAAATTTTTCTCATCATTTTACATTGTATACCATCGCATCCGATTGCTCTTATGTTGCAGTACTTACACCGATTTCATTCTACAGCTCAAATCTTCAAGGTGCAGAACTAAATTATTCTGAAGTAGAAAAACAAGCCTTTGCTGTATATAAAGCGGTTAAACATTACAGACCTTTCTTGTTAAAAGCCCGTACAAAGGTTATAGTTCCTTTCTCCTCAATTAGACAACTATTAATCCAAAGAGAACTGGGAGAAAAAAGGGCAAATTGGGTAACAACACTTCAAGAATATGACCTTGAGATCAAGCCAACAAAGATTGTTAGAGGCCAAGGTTTTTGCAGGTTATTGGCAGGAGCATCCAACATTCTGGAATCAAGCGATATAGATCAATCTAAAACAATCAATCAGATAAGTATCATTGACTCTGAATCACAATATGTTGATTTAATATTTTACTTGAAAAATGGATATGCACCTCCCAACTTGTCCTGCAAAAGCAAAAGGGCCATAATATTGAAAGCAAAAAATTTTACCATTATTGATGATGTGCTTTTTAGGCAAAATTATGATTCTGTTTTATTAAGATGCCTTGAAAAACAGGAAGCACAAAGGGTCTTGCAGGAATTACATGACGGACCTGCAGGAGGCCAGTTCAGAGCTGATACCACAGCTCACAAAGTCATCCATGCTGGGTATTACTGGCCCACTCTGTTTAGAGATGCTCATGAATATGTGAGGAAATGCCGAAATTGTCAAACTTCAAGTGGAAGAAAAAAGAAATCATCCTTCCCTCTGGAACCAGTTAACATTGAACAACCATTTGAGAAATGGGGATTGGACATTATTGGAGAAATTACTCCTAATTCTTCCAAACAGCACAAGTATATCCTTACTGCTACCAATTACTTTACCAAGTGGGTTGAAGCGATTCTGTTAAAGACAACAAACTCTGAAGCCATTATTGAATTCATAGACCAATTCATCATTACAAGGTTTGGTGTCCCGAATGCTCTTGTTTTTGATAATGCATCTTACTTTTCAGGCAATGCTATGTTTGATTTCGCTATCAGAAGAGGATTCAAATTCAAATATTTTATTAACTATTATCCTCAGGGCAATGGTTTAGCCGAATCTACAAACAAAAACCTTATCAAAATTATCAAGCGAACTATCGAACAGAATCACAAGAACTGGCACAAATCTTTAATATTTGCATTATGGGCTGACATGATAACACAAAAGGCTTTTATAGGTTCTTCCCCATTTAAAATTGTTTATGGAAAAGAAGATGTACTACCAACCAATCTCATTCTTCCTTCTCTAGCCCTTGTTCAATTTATTGAAGAAAATCCTTCTTCTTCTTTATAGCTCAGACATGACCAAATTCTAAAATTAGAAGAAGAAAGAGAAAAAGCCAAAATTATTCATAAGAAACATCAGCAGATCATCAAATCATCATTTGATTCAATTTCATCTGGTTCTAAAGAATTCCAAGTCGGCAATTTAGTCCTGAAATGGGACAAAGCCCATGAAGATAAAGGAAAGCACACCAAGTTTTAGAAGATGTGGCTTGGACCGTTTAAGATCTGTGAAAAGATAGACCATTCAACCTTCATGCTACAAGATTTATCAGGGTTGAGAGATTCTCTCCCTGTTAATGGTCTGATCTTAAAGAAAATTTTCAATTAAGGAGGTAACCCCTTCTCCTTTCAATAGCATTTTTGTAGTTTGTAGCAGCATTAGGAAATAAAACTGTAAGGCATATTCTACTCGACCTTTGTTGTATTCAAAGAGTTTCTCAAAATGAGTAGTGTGATATTTACTTTTAAATAAATAGAAGTGTTAAACAAAAGGAATGATTTCTAGGAAATTAGTTATAATTGCATTCTGAAACTACACTACAATCCTAGTAAACCCCTCTTGAAGTCTATAAATCTTGTAAATCTTTTTAGATTTTTAAAATTGGTTACAAAAAGGTTATCAATATTAAAATAGGAGCTAATCCAAATTCAGCATCTCCAACTCTTACCTTGTCATCCATTCTCTCTTAAGGACGAAAATTGTCTATCCCAGTTACTCAAGTTCATGATTATTCAGGGTGTAATTCCAAGAATATTGGATATAAAAGTTAAGAGGTCTTATTACAAGCCTGCTTACCATGTTCATAGGGAAATATTTTAGTCAACATTACCAATACTTCATACCAAAACAAGGTAATGGCTTCAATTGTAAGACAAGGGGTCTCATCACAAGCCAGCTTGTTCGGTTAGACTACTACCAGTGAATGGCATTGTCACTTAACTGGCCACCACACCAGGGCAATGAATCCTTATCTTGCAAAATAACAGAAAAGGAAAAGAAATACAAATGTGAAAAAACATATTTTGAATTCATTCTGTTAATCATGCTCTAAAGTGAATGGGACAATAGACAATCATATGGTTAAAAGGTATCCCTGCCGAAACTATGGACGTTTGCTGGCAGCAGAGGCTCTACCTGTGACAAAGGAGTTAATTTTAATAGCTGATTTGGAAAAGTTCTCTGTTTTATCAATACCAACCAAAAAACACCAATTTAAAATCTAGAATGTCTCTATTTTTAACAAAAGAGGAAATTAGCAAAGAAAGTTTTGTTTTGTCTAGAGTGCAACTATACCTAGTTATATTAGAATTTTTCCCTTTTGAATAAAATTTCTATTTAGAAAAAGTTTAAGTATTTCTATACTTTTCAGAGATAATTGTTTCTTCCAGCGAATCGCCAATTGTTGTGCCATACAACAACCCCCCATTTCATATCATTACTATTCCAAAACTATAATGTGAAATGGGTCCCTTTTTAATTTTTGTTTTAAATTGGTATCAGTTTAAAGTTCTATTTCAAAAGGGCCCGAAGAAATAAAAGAAAACATTATTAAAAAGGCCTTTTAATAAAACAAATAAAAAAACCCCAACATAAAACGATTTATCTTTATCATTGCGATAAAGCGATCGCAAGATCGCATATCGCAATGACAAAGAGAGCACAGCTTAAGGGACATCTTGATTTCTGCCTATGCGAAATCACTATCGGATATCGACAAAGCATAAAGTAACACACTTGACACCCCTTATTCCGATGCAATGCGATATCGGCAATCGGCAGTCGACAATCAGCGATAATAATTAAAGTGCAAATAAGCTCCCCCTCGTCCGATGAGATGCAATATCGCTTTCGGCGATCGGCAACTCACCATGCCCTCATTCTAAACTGCCCTATTCACTACTCCTGACGCAATGTGATATCGCTATCGGCGATCGGGGATTCCAAATGAAACCAAAGCTATGACTTAGGATTTCCCTGATGCCCGATTGCGAAAAGGGTAAAAAGCGTAGTTTTCAATTTAAAAATCATAAAGGCAGTTTAATATGATTTATTCATAATTAAGGAAATATCTTTTGAAAAGCCGCTCATCCGCATTCAAACCACCAAATCGCCTAAGGCATGCTTCAAATAAATCATTCGGCCATTAACCGAAAGGACTGGTATTAATGAGATTGACAGGCCGTAACGTCCATTTAATGAAAACAACAAGCTTATGATCCATTCACAGATTTGATCCAAAATCCGTCTTAAGTCAATTGATCGCTATGAATGCACCCAGATATATATACCTCACTCCGTTCAATTCATGTTATTGTTGCCTATGTTACGCCTATCTTTCGCTCTGTGTAGGATTCTTCGACAAAAACAGAATTGAGTGGAATGGGAAAGAAGTCCAAAAAGACTACAATGTCTACTGCTTCGCCAGCCGCAGGGCAAGCTGTTGTTGATTCAAGCAGTAAGAAGAAAGGGCTTATATCAGATACGACATTCCTGGGACTTACCAGGGCCACTTGGCAAGGAACATATAATTTGATTGAAGCCGAAGAGCCAAAGGTGACCGGGATAGAAGTCTCATGTGATAATCCCAGCAAATCTGAGGCCAATCTAAAAGACTTCGCCAATTCCTTTCTGCACAGAATAGTGGCCCAGGAGCAAATTCTCCCATATACGGATGTGGTAAGGTGGGCAATCCAAGAGATCCCAATTATGAATAGAGTGTTTAGCACTACAGATGGGAGAGTTTTCGGTTCTTTTCGAGCTACAGATCTAAGGCAAATGTATCACCTACCGGCAGAAGAGAAAAAATATAATGAAGAATTTCTGGAGAAATTTCGAGCAGAGAACGAGACCGAGTCCGAACCAATTCGAGGTTGGAGACAAAATCCAGCAAAGCACAAGCATGAATCCTCGGGTCAATTAATAGCGACAAAGATGTTGGAGCATTCATGCTACCCAGAGCTGGAGAAAAATGGAAGATTAATCACGAGAATCAACAGTTTAACATGGGATGCTTATTGGTTCTTCTTAGTGAAGCCATACAACCAAAGAGCCACCTTAAAATGCCTCACAGATGCTGTCGGGTATATCATACCCGACATTCAAGATGCCACCTTTGCTGCCCAATTCAGCTTACGCCTCAACAGACCGCCAGAAGTGGAACCAATGCTTGCGATAAGCTAGCTCAGGTTTAAAGGCAAACAACCTGAGTCATGATTCACATCGTCGACTGCCAAATCACCCCAAGGAGATAGATCGCATTTACTAATGCCAATTTAGTAGGATTTTGTTTCATAAATTTTCAGCTTAGTAGTATTTATAGACCCTTTCATGCATTTAGAAAGGGTCGTAAAGTTTTGTATATGACTTAAACCCTGAAGTTGCACTATTGTACTTCAGGGATATTCTTTTATGAAACTGGACCAATTATTCTGAATTTAATGAGGAAGGTTTTTATGCAAATGTGCACTACTGTCTTTGTTTAAAAGCATTTCTATGTTGAAGAAAGAATTTTGAATAGCGATTGATATTTGGGATTGATCGGCAGCTCACATGGTACTATTATCTGCGTCTATGCTCATTCCTTTTATATGAATTGTTGTTTAAATTGCTCTTCCTATTATCGCTTATATATATGTGTGTTTTTCGCAGCATCCTTTATGCATTCCACTATTGGTTGTCTATAGTATGCTTCTCTTTCAATCGTATATATGTATCGATGATATAAACAGTGAATGCAGTAATTTGTATTTATCGCTTCATTGTGACTATTCATATGAAGTAATCTTTGAAGGATTGAATATCTCATATTTATTTGACAGAGTCATCTATATGTCTGTTAGATAGATGAAGGTTATTTAACGCTGCATTCCGAATGAATAAGTTGTTCCCTGGATTAATATTAGTTTCCCTGTTTTTGTCAATAGAATAAGCTAGTCGCCTATCATCAAAAGCAAACTATTCATCACCCATCCATCACTTTTATTTATTATCGGGAAACTGGTCCCGTTATCTCTAGTCAGAGCCACCATCCCAAACGGAGAAGGAGCTGTACTAACGTCCGGACCGAGTGGTTATGCCCCAATGTTTTTGCAACGATTTTCGAGGCCTCAACAGGTACCCAAACTTGTAGAATAAATTCTCCCTTATGAACTCAACCACCTTCTCCTCTGTTGTTGTCTTCATTGTCTTAGTTTCGGCCCACTTAGTTAGATAGTCAGTGCACACAATGATATACTTCTTTTTCTTGGAAAGAGGGTCAATAGGCCCAATGAAATTTTTTCCCCACTTGTCAAATGGCTCGAAAGCCACTTTAGGCTCCAGAGGCATTTCATCCTTTGGAGTAGGCTTTCCCATCCTTTGGCACTGATCACACTGACTAGTATATATTTTCACATTCCGATGAAGAGTGTGCGAATAATAACCAGCGTGTAACACTTTAAATTTTGTCATCTTTGTTTCAAAGTGACCTCCACAAGGCTCATCATTATAGGTCAGAAGGATGTAAAATACTTCCTCCTTCCTGACACATCTTCTTAGAATTTGATCCAAGCCTAGTTTGAAGAGGTTGCCTCCAATCCAAGTGAATGGGTAGCTCTTTCTCACAATCTTGCTTTTCTCTTTGTAGGACATGTTCTATGGGAACTATGGTGATACCAAATAGTTTGCTATGTTAGAAAACCATGGAAAGAGAATTGAAGTGGTGAATAAGTGCTCATTCGGTAATTGGTCATAAACCATTCCTTCCTCACCTGTAGGCAAAGTTAATCTAGACAAAAAATCTGCAACAACATTTTCCTTGCCAGGCTCGTCAACAATAGTTAGATCAAACTCTTGTAATAAAAGTAACCATCTAATAATCCGAGCATTCACATTAGGTTTATTCATTAAATATTTGATTGCAGCATGGTTAGTATGTACAAATGTTTGATAACGTGTAATATAATGCCTAAATTTGTTTAATGAATGCAGAACATCCAGGATATCCTTTTTGGTTACTATGTAGTTTAGTTTGGCCTTTTACAGATTCTTAATGATAAAGTAAATAGCATAAGGTAATTTTTCATATATCTGGCCTAGAGCTTCTCCTATCGCTTTGTGTGAGGCATCTACATGTATATGAGAAGGAAGGGCCCAATTTGGGCGTTGGAGAATCGATGTAGTGGTTAACTTGTCCTTTAGGGCATCCAAGGCCTCTTGACAACCTTTTGACCATACAAACTTAGAGTCTTTGGCCAACGAACCAAATAAAGGAGAATCTAACTTACTGAAGTCTTTTTTTCGATAGTATCTAGCTAACACTAGGAAACTTCTAACATCTCTCTGCTTTTTCAGAGGTGAGACCTTTTGTATGATAGCTATTTTGTTTGGGTCCACCTGTAGTCCTTGATGGGATATGGAATGACCTAGCGCAGTCCCTTCAGTCATCAATAACTCACATTTTTCGAGACTAAGATACAGGTTCATTTCAATGCATTTTTGCAGCACCTTACCTAATTTCGTTAGAGCCTCCTAGAAATCACATCCATAGGGTGTAAAATCATCCATATAAATATCAATTCTATCATGGACTATCTCAACAAAGATACTCAAGACTTCTCTATGGAATGTGGTAGGAGAATTGCATAGGCCAAAAGGAAGGACCCTGTAGGTGAAAGTACCCCAAAGATAAGTGAAGGTGGTTTTATCCTGGTCTTCTAGGCCAATTTGGATTTGATTGTACCCACTAAATCCATCTAGGAAAGAGAAAACCTTTTTCTTTGCCAGGCCATCTAGCACTTGCTCGATGAAAGGTAGAGGGAAATGGTCCTTCTTTGTAGATTTGTTTAGTTCTCCGTAATCAACACAAATCCTCCAGTTACCATTTTTCTTTGGAACTAACACCAAAGTAGAGACCCACTCACTGTTAGAGATAGGGTAAATGAATCCTGCATCCAACAGCTTTTGCAGTTCTTCTTTAACTATATCTTTGAGAGTTGTGTTCATCCTCCTTTAGGGTTTTTGGACTGGTTTGCAACATTCTTTGATATAAATGTGGTGAGTACACACCAAAGGGTGCACTCCCTTCATCTCTTTGTAACTCCAAGAAAAGGCATCCAGGTGTTCCTTTAGCATGTTGCATAACTTTTCTTCTTGGTGAAAAGAAAGAGATGGTTTGATTTTCAAAGTTCTCTGAGGGCTAAATTATATGGGTTTGACATGGATAGGGTTAGAATTGGCTAAGAATAGATCAATATGATGGTTGTTATGGGTTTCCTTTACTATTTCTTCGAAGGAAAATGTACTGGGAGTTGGAATTTGGAGTATATGTTCAATCAAATCATCTTCATCCTGTTGTCCCCGTCCCATGGTTGTTTCTAAGACATAGAGTTGGGCAGAATAAAATTCATTTTCTTCTTCCTCCTCTTCCAACCATAAAGGAAATTCATGTTCTAGAGATGTCTGGGTAGGAGGATATACGTCGAACTTCTTGGACATATGCCCATTCTTGATAGTCATATTCCTAGCCTTGCAGACTAATGTAGGCATTGACAGTGGCTAGCGAAGGTCTCCTAAGGATGATAGGGTAACCAGTAAGCTTGGCATTATTCTAGAGAACTAGGAAATCTGTAGGGTATTTCCAAGAGTTAATGGAAACCATCACATCCTCCACAATCCCCTCATGGGTCACTGTGGAACAGTCTGCAAGTTGCAGGACTGTTGTGGTCTTTCTCAATGAACCCTAGAGGTTGAGCTTGAGCATGGTGTCCTTGGTCATCACATTAATGACAACCCCAAGATCAATCAAAGTGTGTGGGAAAATGGTGCCATTGATGTGCACATCCACTACAAGGCTTCCAGGGTCCAAATACTTTGAACAGATTACCTACCACAGCATTAAGTCGAACAGTTGTGCAATGACATTAATGGTAGGGGCATCTATTATTCACCTCCTTAGATGCTTGAAGAACTTCTCCTTGATCAACTTGTTCTAAATAGACACATCATTTATAGATTGGAGAAGTAGAATTTTGACGCATATATTTTTCAATTCTCCTAGAAGTTCAGTCTCTTCTGGGGTAGGCTAGAGTGGTTGGGTTAATTTATCATGAAAGGGTGGTGGATTTACTTTAAGTATTCTTTCCTCTCTTTCATCCTCAACCTCCCTAGGTGGACGTAGAGATTGGTTTTCCGAGAGTACCGTCCCAGATCTCAGGTTCATTTCCTAAATCTCCACGGCATAAGCAGGATAAGATGTCTCTCCACTATATATTTGTTGTGCCTGTTTGTTGCTCGGGTTCAGATTTGGCCGGCATGCATTTGGGGTTGTTTAGGTGGAGCAGGGTGTAAGAACTGTGGTTGAGGAGGTGGTGAAGGTAATAAAGCTAGAGCATTGGGTTGGAAATAATACTAAGAGGGGGGGGGGGGGGGTGAATCAGTATTATCAGCTCAATTATTTTTCATTTCACAATCAGATTTGTATACGCTACTTCAGTTAGTAAAAACCACGTATGTACGCAACTACACTTAAGGAAACTAGCATATAACTAGCAGACTTGTAATTTAAATTATTCTTCATATGCTGATCATTAATCTGTGAATCAAACCATATAAACAGTAACCAGGAAAAGTAAAACAGAACAGGCAGTCACACATAAGAACGCAAGATATAAGGTGGAAACCCAATGTGGGTGAAAACCACCTGTTGCAATTCGTCTCTATCTTCTTTTAATTAGAAACTTCTTTTTACAATGATTCTGTACTGGTGCAATCTTATACTAGTACGCAGGTTGCTACCTGTAGAAGGCTACAACCTTCTCTCGGTCTCCAGCTTCTCCTGGAAGGGAGATACAACTCCCTCAGCTCTTGTACTAGTCGAGATACTAGTACGTAGGTGTTGACCTATAGAAGGCTACAACCTTCTCTTTTCTTCCAGGGACCATGTTTCATAAATTTTCAGAATGGATCCATCAATAAAAATAATCAAACATCAAGTACATTTGCATAAATCAATCTCCTTTGCTTCTGTCAAAACTAAATCAAACAATTACTTCTCTGAATGCTGTAACCAGAATACATTAACAGTAACCAGAAACCAATCCTGAACCCATAACACTACATCAATAAACACAAGTAGCTAAAAAATATTTCATGAGACATATGCAAGTAGCTAAAACATATTTCATGAGACATATGTTGCTTCAATAAGTAGAACATGCATGCATACGCTTTTGTATCAAGGTGAACCAGCGTATACGCTGTTTTGACTTAATGAACCAACGTGTATACGCGCATCTGCTATGCCGAACCTGCGTACATATCTATAAAAGATAATTTACCCTTTTCACTTATTCAAACATTAGTTATACCCAGATTATCATATTTATAGATCAAGTCATGTGCCAAATATAATAGATCCAAATCACATATAGATATTATTATTCAAGCCTTAAGATCTTGACCCATCAATAGAACTTATCCTTCTTCTAACGCCCTGGTTCCTCCTTGGTTCAGATCCAGCTATGCACCATAAACCAATTCTAGATCTTCCTCTTCATAAGATATTCAATGCTTAGGTGAATGCATTTACCTAATGATCTCCTTCCCCTTTTATAGTCTTAGGCCTTACTCAATACCATGGTCCAAAACCATTAAGAACCAATACTTGGGGTGCAATACCTAGGTTTAATACTTTGGACAAGATACCAAGGTCCAAAACCATAGGTTCAAATACCAATGACTAAATACCATGGACCAAAAATAAGTTTTCCCACATGCACGTGCTTTTCCTTGCATGAAAATGCATGCATATGTACATGCACCTTTTGATCGACAATCTCGTGTGTATACATGACCTGGTTAAGAGGAACCTGCGTATATCTCTTTTTCTTTCATTTTGAGAGCTTGAATTGAGATCTTCCATCTGAGTGAGCTGCCATCAAGGACAACACCTGTGCCATAGTGCCAAACCTGTGTCGTAATGCCAACAATCTCCCCCTTTGGACTTGATGGCAACCCTAAGTCACTCAAAGTCATTCTCCCCCTTTGTCATCAAAGGAAAAGGGTTATGCTTCCTTTAAGTACATGCTGAAATCTCCATTCTAATGTGTTTTCCATGCTGCCCTTGACTGTAGGCAAGGTCTGCAAGAAGATGTGCTACAAGAAGAAACATGACTTTATACATCATAAATGATCTTCCTATCACCAAAGACTCATTTATACATCCATCTCCCAACCAAGTGGGGATATACTAATATTGACTCATCCACCCAACCAAGAATTTACACATGATAAAACAAGAACATTACATCATCCATCCCAGACATAGTGGGGAAACCAAAATCGGCCGTTACATGACCTTGATAAGAAAAGAAATACATGACATAGAGATGAAATATATACAACAAGACTATGATAGTCTTCAACAACTATCATTATTAGCATCTATCAATCATAATTCAGACCAACAACCATGTTCTCCCTCTGCACCTGTTCCACCTAAAACCAAAAAAATTGTGAAATTGAACCAAGATCTTCTAAGATAATGCCAATAATGCATTACTAGAAGAATATATGCTCCCCTTGAACTTGTACCAGATGGTCTCTGTCAGACCCATATTAGACTCTTTTCATCCTGAGCCTGGTCCACTGTTTTCTTCAAACCAACATATATGTGACTGCATCCTCATAAACTAGCGTATGTACGCGGATCCTCCTCGTGAAACTCGCATACAACCACTTTTCTCTAAGACATACAAGTTTCAACAGCAAGATGATGCATTAACTACTCCCAGCTTTTGTCTGAGGTATTCAAATGTCTCCCTGGGTAGTGGTTTGGTGAATATATCAACAACCTATTCCTTGGAGGGAACATACTCCAATTTGACCTTTTGTTCAAGCACTTGTTCCCAGAGAAAATGATATTTTGATAGGTATGTGCTTGGTCTTCGAATGCATAACAAGATTCTTCGAAATACTAATTGCACTTGAATAATAAAAAAAGATGGAGATAGGTGGAGTACAAGTGATTTGAATATCTTGCAATGTTTGCATCATCCCAAGGAGTTGTGTGCAGCAAGATGCAATAGCCACATATTTTGTTTCAACTGTAGATAATGCAATTGAGCTTTGTTTCTTGCTGAACCAAGATACTAATCTGGAACCCATAAAGAATGCACCACCACTAGTGCTTTTTCTATCATCCACGCTTCCTGCCCAATCTGCATCTGTATGTGTATGAAGTGTGATATCTGTATATCTAGGATACCATAAGCCATAGTTTTGAGTTCCTTGAAGATACTTGAAGATTCTCTTAACTTCCTGAAGATGAGTTTCCTTTGGATTTGCCTGAAACCTTCCAACTATTCCCATTGCATGCATAATGTCTAGTCAGGTACCTATTAGATAGAGCAGACTACCAATCATGGATCTATAAGTTGGTTGATTTACTGTTGCTGATTCATCATTTGCGCTGAGGCTGCATCCTATTACCATAGGGGTACATACTGGTTTCGAATCCTTCATCCCATATTTCTTCAAAATCTGCTTGAGGTACTTGGTTTGTGATAGAAAAATGTTCTCTTTGTTTTGTTGGACTTGTAATCTAAGAAAATATGTGAGCTCACGAAGTAGGGACATTTCAAATTCTTTTTGCATCACCGAGGCAAATTTTTGACTCATCTCTTCTTCATTTCTACCAAAGATGATATCATCAACATACACAACAATTATTGGCAACTTTTCATTTTCAATTTTTATATGTAGATTGTTATCTGTTGATCCCTTTGTAAAACCTTGTTGATGGAGGTACTTATCCAAATGATAATACCAAGCCCTTGGAGCCTGTTTAAGGCCATAGAGAGCCTTTTTGACTTTGCATACAAGTTTTGGAACATTTCCAAGGATAAACCCATCTGGTTGCTCAATATACACTTCTTCTTCCAAGTCTCCATTCAAAAAGGTAGATTTCACGTCCATTTCAAATACTTTAAACTTTTGAAAGCTAGAAAGAGCAAGGAACATTCTTATGGCTTCAAGTTTAGCAACCGGTGCAAAAGTTTCTTCAAAGTCTATACCTTCTTTTTGAGCATACCCTTTACGAACAAGTTTGGCCTTGTTTCTAATAACATCTCCATTTTGATTTAGGTTGTTTTTGAATATCCATTTTGTCCCTATGACATTCTTATCATTTGGTCTAGGAACCAACTCCCAAGTATTATTCTTTTCAATCTGCCCAAGTTCTTCATTCATGGCCTTAACCCAACATTCATCTTTGCATGCTTCACTTACATTTCATGTTTCAGTGGAAGAAAGCAATGCTAGATAGCTTGAAGCTTCTGAGATAGTTCTTCTTGTTTGTACACCTAGCTATTTCTGCCCTAAAAATTGAGTTTCTAGATGATTCTTTTGAACGTACCTTGATGGAGTCTTTTCTTCTACCCTTATATGTTCTTCTGGTGCGTCATGGGTTTCTTCTTCATCATAAGTTTGATTTGATTTTGAAGTATAGTCCTCATTATCTTCGAAATCCTTATATTTTACCTGCCTAGGAATGTTTCCTTCTTCATCAACCACTACATCAATACTTTCAACAATTTTTCTAAGTCTTTTATTGTAACACTTATATCCTTTGTTGTGAGGAGAGTAACCAAGGAGAATGCTTTCATCTGCTCTAGGTTCAAACTTGCCAATATTTTCATCAGTCCTTTTGATGTAACATTTGCTTCCAAAAATTTTGAATTATTTTACCGTGGGAGTCTTACCATACCAAAGTTCATGAGGAGTTTGAGTGTTGTTTACCCGAATATTTTTCTTGTTGAGAATAGTAACTACAACAATGCAGCTTCACCCCAAAAGGTTGTGGGAGTTCTAGACTCATCAAGTGTAGCACGAGCCTTTTGTTGAACTGTTCTATTCATCCTTTCCACTACTAGATTTTGCTGAGGATTCCTTGGAATAGAGAATTACCTTCTTATTCCATGTTCTTCACAAAAATTGAAAAATTCATCCGAGGTAAATTCCCCTCCTCGAACAGACCTCAGGCATTTGATTCTGCGATCTGATTCGTTTTCAGCCAAGGCTTTGAATGCTTTGAACTTTTCGAAATCTTCGTCTTTATGCTTCAGAAGTCTTACCCAACACATCCTGGAAAAGTCGTCAATGAACAATATGAAGTATTCTTCTCCTCGAGGTGACCTTTTCCTAGATGGACCACATATATCAGTATGAACAAGTTCAAGTGGCCTACTAGCTGATCCTTCCTTCTTAGGGAAATTAGTTCTGGTTTGTTTACTAAATTTGAAATGATTTTCATATTGTATTGTCTGGAATTTTGATGTCAGGGAGATCACGAAGCGCTTGATATTTGGATGCTTTCCTTATTTGAGAGAAGCTTAGATGCCCCAATCTTCTATGCCATAGCTAGTGTTCATCATTATTGCTTAGATAGAATTTTTGTTTTCCTCCCTTGAGTATGTATAAATTATTTGGAGTTCTTATGCCTTTGATCATTGTTTCTCCTGTATCAAGCTCATGAAAAATACATCCATTTGATCAAAATATTACCTCATTTCCTTGATCACACATTTGACTGACACTCAATAGATTATGCTTTAAGTCATCAACATACATAACATTTCCAGCTTTGACCTTTTCTTTCAAAAGAACAGAACCATTTCTTTTTATGAGGGGAGGGGTGTCATTTCCAAATGCGACCTTCCTGTCCTTTTTAAGGCACTATATGACTGAAGTTTTTCTTTATCACTTGTCATATGTTTCGAGCATCCACTGTTGATGTACCACTGATTTTCTTGCCCTTCTGCATATAAGGCTATACCACATCTTTTTGGTTGTGGTTCTTTATTTTTCCATGTTTTGGGACTCAATGAAGCTTTCTCCTTCTGAGTTGTTTGCTGAAACCTACTCATGCATTCAGAATATTTATGACTGAGGTTGTTACAAATAGAACATTCTATTTCATTTTCAAGAGCAGAAACGTTATTGTAGGTCCTTTTCATGATGCCAGTCATACTCCTTTGTTTTTGTGCTTCTCTAGTCATGATGGTCTTGTAGGCAATACATTCAGCATATTTGTGTCCAAAGTTATGACAAGAGAAACATTGGCCATTGAAGAAATTCCTGTGATTATCAAACCTACTGACCAAATGATTGTAGTTTCCATTGGCATCCATTCTTGAGGCAAATTGAGAATGATTTACCTGCAATTGGTTGTAGTTTATGTTCATTCTTGAAGTAGATTGCCCCCTATTTACTTGGTGATCTCCGTTCATCCTTGATGTAAATTGTCCCTGACTTACCTGGTGATCTGCATTATGCCTTTGTTGTCGATTGTCAACCTGTTCACTTCTCCTTGCTGCATCAAGATAACTTTTGGAGGTGGAAGGATTCTATGCTTGAGATGTTTCTTCAGTATATCTAAGACCTATCTTGATTAGAGGAGAATGCTACACTTTGATAATCTCATCTGAAGTTTTAGATCCTTTAGCAAATTTAAGATTAAGTGTTTTAGTTTTCTCAATATCTTTTCTAAGTCCCACATTTTCACATTCTAACTTTTCATTGTATTTTTCGCTTTCAGCAAGTTGGAATGTCAGGGTGTCTATAATCATATTCTTTTCTTCTGAACAAATTTTGAGTTTAGAAATTTCTTCATAAAGACCTTCTTCATCTATAGCATCCAAGAAATCCATCACTATCTTCATGTGTATAATAGCTCTTTTTACTTACATTCTGTTTTTTGTTCCATCTAACTGGTTCCTTACCTTTGTCAAGCTTATCCTTATGAGGACACTTGGTTGCATAGTGACCAACTCTTCCACAAGCAAAGCTTTTAAAAGGTAGCTTACCTCTAAATCTCCTAAAACCCCATTGAAGGTTCTTCACAAAGTTTGATTCTTCCTCTCCTTTTGACATATGTCTTGACTCATTGTATTCTCCTTTTCCTGAGGCTTTCAATGCATATTCTCTCATGTCTGATGGTCGCGCTTTTCTCATTTCGAAATCAATTAGGATTCCATGCAGCTATGACATGGTAATGCTCTCTAGATTCTACTTTTCTTCTATGGGAGAAAATTTTGATTCAAACTTAGAAGACAAAGATCTTAGAACTTGTTCAACCAAAGTAACTTCTTTCATCTCTTCACCCAAGTTTTTCATATCATTAACAATCTCATCTATACATAAGAGATAATTAGCCACACTTTCATCATTTTGCATTCTGAGATTTTCATCTTGAATTCTGAGAGTTTGTAGTTTTGCACGTTTTACCTGATCATCTCCTTCGTAGCTCAGAACGATCTTGTCCCATATTTCTTTTACAGTTTTGAGCTGCATAACTTTGACGAATTCTGATTGAGATAGCCTCCCTAATAGAGTATTGACAGCCTTTGCATTTGTTTCATACTTCTTCTTACCAGTCGTATCTCTAGGAGTTGCTAATGGAAATCTGTATCATGTTTCCATGATATGCCAAACTTTTGTACCAAGAGATTGAAGATAGGTTGTGATTCTTACCTTCCAATAGACGAAGTTGCTTCCATCAAAGATTGGTGGCCTGATAGATGCCTCCTTTTCATAGTTTCTCATGATGATAGATCTTCCTTCAAGTGATCAAGCTTCTTTTGAAGGACCTGCTATGATACCAATTGTTGGAAATAATACTGAGAGGGGGGGCGGGTGAATCAGTATTATCAGGCCAATTATTTTTCATTTCAGAATCAGATTTGTATACGCTACTTCAGTTAGTAAAAACCGCGTATGTATGCAACTGCACTTAAGGAAAATAACATATAACCATTCGACTTGTAACTGAAATTATTCTTCAGATGTTGATCAATAATCTGTGCATCAAACCACATAAACAGTAACCAAGAATAGTAAAACAGAACAGGTAGTCACACATAAGAACACAAGATATAAGGTGGAAACCCAATGTGGGTGAAAACCACCAACTACAATTCATCTCTATATTCTTTTAATTAGAAACTTCTTTTTACAATGTTTTTGTATTGGTGCAGTCTTATACCAGTACACAAGCTGCTACTTATAGAAGGCTACAACCTTCTCTCGTTCTCCAGCTTCTTCTGGAAGGGAGCTACAACCCCCTTAGCTCTTGTACTAGCTGAGATACTAGTACGTAGGTGCTGACCTACAGAAGGCTACAACCTTCTCTTTTCTTCCGGGGACCATGTTTCATAAATTTTTAGACTAGATCCATCAATAACAATAATCAAACATCAAGTATATCCGCATCAATCAATCTCCTTTGCTTCTATCAAATCTGAATCAAACAATTACTTCTTCGAATGTTGTAACTAGAATAAATTAACAGTAACTAAAAACCAATCCTGAACCCGGAACACTTCAACAACAAAAAGAAGTAGATAAAACATATTTCATGAGACGTACACTACTTCAATATGTAGAACTTGCATGCATACGCTTCTGTATCACGGCCAACCAACGTATACGCTCTTTTGATTTACTAAACCAGCATGTATACATGCCTCTGCTATGTCGAACCTGAATGCAAATCTATAAAATATAAATTTACCCTTTTCACTTATTCAGACATTAGTTATTCCCAGATTATCAGATTTATGGATTAAGTCATGCACCAAACATAATAGATCAAAATCAAATCTAGATATTATTATTGAAGCCTTAAGATCTTGACCCATCAGTAGAACTTATCCTTCTTCTAGTGCCCAGGTTCCTCCTTGGTTTGGATCCAGCTATGCACCATAACCCAATTCTAGATCTTCCTCTTCATAAGATATTCAATGCTTAAGTGAATGCATTTTCCTAATGATCTCCTTCCCCTTTTATAGTCTTAGGCCTTACTCAATACCATGGTCCAAAACCATAGAGAACCAATACTTGGGGTGCAATACCTGGGTTTAATACTTTGGACTAGATACGAAGGTCCAAAACCATAGGTTCAAATACTAAGGACTAAATACCATGGACCAAAAATAAGTTTTCCAACATGTACACGCTTTTCCTTGCATGAAAGTGCATGCATACATATACGCGCCTTTTGATTGGAAATCTCGTGTTTATACGCGACCTGGTTAAGAGGAACTTGTGAATATCTCTTTTTCTTTCATTCTGAGAGCCTGAACTGAGATATTCCATCTATGTGAGTTTCCATCAAGGAAAACACCTATACCATAGTGCCAAACCTATGTCGTAATGCCAACACATTGTTGTATTGGGGCCTGCACCCCTGGGGCAGTGCATTCCACTGAGGTTCTGGAAGAGCATATGGTTGAAATAACTCGCTGGTTGGCTGGGACTGATACTAAGGTGCAAAGGACCAAGGAGGAGGTGTAGACCAGGAAGGATGAGCAAGGGGGCCCTAAGAAGGTATGAATGCGGTTTGGTTGTGGTTGTAATATGCATGGGATGACCCTTGCATGCCCTGCTGGTATGGCCTAGGCCCATGAGGTCTCCTTTGGTTTATGTGGAAGAGTTGTTCAGTTACCCCTTCAGCTCCTTGATATAAAACTTTTAGTCCAAGGAGAGAAGAGAACTTGCCTGTGGAGTGCCTTTCTTTATAGACTGAGTAAATTTCAATAGAATTCAATGGACATTCATTCCTCTTGGTGCATCGAGGGAAAAAAATTACTAAGGCTCTCTCTACTTCCTCCTATTTTCTCTTAATGTGCATATTTTCCATCTGTAGGGCAAGGGTTTGCAACATCTCACTCTTGAAATGCTCCAGCATGTTTCTAATTTCACCCTTGATGGATGTATTGGAAGAGGATGGACTTACCATAGGTTAACTACCCCTACCCTTTTTCCTAGCTTCCCTACAGTGGTTTCTAAAGAGAGTCTTGATATCCTAATAAGGTAACTGGTAGATGTACCCTCTTGCTAACAAGTTTAGGGTATCCAAAAGATCTTCCCTTACTCCTCTAAGCAAGACTAGCTTCAGGGACTCAGGGTCAAGTGTGCACGTGGCCTTTTTGTACCTAAGTTAGAATCTTTCTTCATAATCCTCTAGGAATGAAACTTTCCTCTTTAGTGTCTTTAGATCTATAGTAGTATCGATACTTGTTGTTGAAGGATTTCTACATCTAAGACCAGGTTGTGATGCTATCCCCAGGTAAACCAATGAACTAGTGCAAAGCTGCATCCTTGAGAGTGGATGGAAATAGTTTCAACTTCTACTCATCATTGGTGTAGTCATAGGTTTGGCATATGACAACAAATTCAAATAGTAAAGTGTCTGGATCTTCTGAGGTCAGGCCATGGAAATGAGGAAGGGAAGAGGAGCTTATATTCTTCATCTTAGTATCCCCATTATTTTCATTGATGGGTAAGGCACCCTCACCTCTTTCTCTATTTCCTCTATCATTTCTATTTTCAGCCATTGGATCAGTAGGAATGGGTTCTTCTAATTCACAGTCAACAAAGAAGAGGGAAGGTTGGCTGTTTTAAGCAGTGGGGGCATTTGGAAATTTTTTTCCTAAGTTGTCCCTATTTCTATGAGGCATGAAAATAAAATGTTTTTGTTTTATTTTGAGTTTTTTTCAAACCTGGAAAGTGATGGTAGAATTGAACTTTCAGACTGAATGAAAATTAACTAACTAAATGAAAACTAACTAATTGGAAGAAATCTTAATTGTAGAATGGAAAGAAAAGCAAGGAATGCAGAATGGGAAAGAAAGCAACTAAACTACTCTTGCAGAAATGAAACTACTAGTAGAATATCAGAAACAACAAATGGAAGACAGAAAGCTTTAATCACATATTACTCAGACACCTCCCTGGCAATGGCGCCAAAAAGTGATGAGCACTAGTATTGCACCAAGAATGCTGCAACTCTTGGGGCTACCAACTTTACTTTATCAACCTGGGGTTCGTACAAACTTGGAGGTGACAGTGTTGTATACACAAGTAAAAGTGATGGTTGTATCTTTTGTCACTATTCAGCTGGTGAGAGACCACTAGGGTTTGTCAAGCGAAACTTCCATGTATTAAGAAGAATCTTGTTTATTGATGAGGAAAAGAGAAATCTACTCTAAGAGAAAGTTGGTCTGCTGCAGTAAGGAAAAATACTGAAATCCAATGCTAAAACACACCATTTCCTACCTAACTAATAAGAGACTATGTTTCAGAAAGAATGCTAGATTAACATGTATGAAATTCAACTATCTTAAGCATGTAAATTCAAAGCATCAACATCCTACTACTATGCATGTAAATGGCTACACAAATCTATTTTTTTCTTTTTGTCCTTTTCCCTTTTTATGGAGAAGTGTGAAAGCTAATCTCTTTTGGTGATGTGGAAGGTGGCTTAGGGATGCTAGTGGATGGTTGGAAGTTTTGGAAGACCCTTAGGTTACATTTTATGTATTCCTAGAGGTTTTCCCTCAATTTGGCCTCAAAACAGGCCACTACAGGAAAACCTATAGGGTGTCTTAAAAACCTACAGGATTCCCTGTGTTTCTACAGGATACATCTGAGAGAAAAATGACGGGTGCTAAAGGTGATGGAAGGCTTAGGGAAGGTGTTTTTTCGGTGGAATGGAGTGAGGAAATTCCTAGGATCACTTAGAACTCAAAACCAAGGTTGGGAAGTGGTGGGATTTTCTCAACATGCTAGGAGGAGTTTCCATGAAAAATGATGAAATTGGTGAGGGTGTTAGTGAAAGTAAGAAATGATCATGGATGGATGAAGTTGGGAGGAGGTTTCTTGCTGTGAGATCTCTCTCTACTTCTCAAACACCCGCACTATATCAAACAATTATATTTGCCCAAAAATCATGTAAACAAGAAGAATTTCAATAAGTTAGAAAAACAAAGTTTAATGAGCTAGTTGTCTACTTCATGCATAAGGAAAATTTGCAGAATAAGATGAAATCATTGATGATATCTACTTTAAGACTGAAGATGGAAGAAATGATAATTAAATCCTACACTTGCAAACTGGTCAAATGTTGGTTCAAGTACATTAAACTCTAAATTCTATGAGAAAGTAGATTTCTATCTTTTTGGGTCTGCATAGGGGTCCTTTCCTCAAATCATGATCCTTGCAGGAAGAGGTGAGGCAAAGAAACCTACTGACATATTTATAATTCTCCTTTTATCCCTTCTAATCCACTACTAAAGTAAAGCACAAATGGAAGCAAACTAATCAAATCTACACTATTTACAATGAAATACTTCTAAGGTCAATTTAACCATGAATCTATGAATTTAATATAAGCATACATATACAAGAAGAGGAGCTTCTACTACTAGAGTTGGCCCTAACCCAAGAGTTTCATCCCTCTAAGTAAACTTAGTGTTGGATCAAGAAAAATATCATTCTCATTACCAAAACAAAAAATTGCATAGCAATGTCTTCCACAAGTCTCGACCTCGAAAATAACTAGAGTTTTTACAACAAAAATTCGAATCCTAATGAGCCTCTAGGCCTATTTATTTATGTAACTGAAGTCTCCAATGACTTCCTTAAATCTAGGGAGGCTCGGCTCCCAAACTTGAGATGATCTAACTCTATGACTATCACTTGCTCGGTTGCCTTTTGATATTCATGACTTGGCTGCTTATACTCTGAGCTAGTGTGATTTATAGAGGAATATTTGAATCCAGGAGAAGTAAATGAGGAGGATTTACCTACTACAATCTCTCCTCCTTGTCCCATTCGAGTTTCAGCCTTTAATCTTGCCAAAATTCCCTGATTTCCTCTCACAAAGCTACATTCAATGCACATTAGTCCACTAGGCATAATATCTCACTTTGAGTCATCTCATTAAACAAAATACAATCAAAACATGCAATAAATTGTGAGAAGAGTTGATTTGAATAAGCTAAGAGGTGAATTAAGGTCCATATAGTTACGCAATGATGAGGCTTATCATGGCTTAATATTGTTTAATTGCACGAAATGGAGTATTTTTGAGATAATTTCCGTGTAGGGGCTTGGAGTAGACAATAGGGATATATTCTAGGAGGTTGTCTAGCTCTTTGACTCCTTCAATCAACCCAATATCACAACACTTTCTCTCATCAACTCGAGGTCATTGGAAGCCAAACAATACAAGGTCATTGAAAGCAAAGCAAGTGCATTTAATAAGGACCAAGATCAAACATTTTTGAGTTGTGGGAGACAAGCATCCCTATTTTCTAGGGAGTTGCTAGTAGCTACCCTCTTGTATAAATAGACATGTGAAAGAGCTCATTAGGATTGGAATTTTGTTTTCAAATAGGTAGATATTGAGCTCATGTACTTGGCACTGTTATTTTTTACTATTATGTGATGTATTACACATTGATGCAATGATAATGAGAAGGTGTTTATTGGTTCATCACTGTGTTAGTTTGAGAGGGCTGAGGGTCTTGGGTTTGGGCTCAACCCTAGTGGCTCAAGTCCCTCTTGTGTATTTGTATATTTTTTTAGTTCAGAGCGATTGATTAGGGGAATTTTGAGGTCAAAAATGGTCCTCCTAAGAAAAATGTACAACCAAAATAAACTTTATAAGAACCAATAGGATTCATGGTGATGATTGTTAGCCCTCTTTTTTGGTCTAGTTTTGCTTATGAAAGCATACTTAATTTCTATATTTTCCCTCCATTTTCCATCACATACACCTCGTTTTTATGTATTTATGCATATTTAGGTATACAAAATTTAATTTTGCAATTTTTAGATGTTTTTATGAAAATTTAATTTCAAGTACATTTTTGGACAGAATAAAAAATTCCCGTAATGGCTACCTAGATGTCATTTTTGTAGGACACTTGGGCACGAGATGAAAACATTTATGGAAGGCTTGTGAACTAGGATTAAACTAAATCCTATTGGTTCGGTCAAAATAGGCTTAAACAGGCTCAGTCAAAGATAGTCAAACAAGACCAGTCATTCAAGAAATCCCTAGGAAATAGGACAATTTTATGATTTCATGGGATTTTCCATATTTTTAGAAATAGAATGTATGAGTTTCACGTGGATAGGTGGAATATGGATATATATAGTTGTTAGAGATATTTTATCATATTGTTTCATATTATTTCATTTAAGTGAAAACATTGAAGAATTATGGTATGTAGAATTTGTATAATTTTACATTGAGACTTCTGAATACTTTGAGTTAATTTGTGGAATCTGTTATACCTTCATTTTGTTGTTCAATGGTGTGGATGATTAACTGAGTTTTTAGTATTTGATAAGCTCTTCAAGTGTGCAAGGCAAGGGTGGAGGGCCCCCACTCCAAGATAAGCACACTTCATGGTTTATCTAGCATGAGTTTCATAAACTATTTTTGCTTCAGATTTGCTTACTTGATTTGATGTATGATAATTTATGTTTGTTGGTGAATATTGGTTTATTTATCACCTTTATATGAAGGGACAACTGAGTGTTCAAGCTGAACCCTCCTCATATTGGATTAATCAATAAAAACTAAAATTCATATTTCTTGCTTTCAAGTCATTTTATGAATTTCTAGTTTCCTAACAATGGTATTATGATGAATGAATTTGTGATCGGGAACAACAAGGACCTCCTAAGTTAGGAGCTAATCCAGATTTAAACAGGAACGCAATAAAATACAGAGATAACCATATACACAAAGATGCAGCGGAAATAATACTTCATTTCATTAATGGAAAATACTGAAATATGCTTACAACTGGAAATAGAAATAAACCAGCTACGGCGATGGTAGCTTATCTCTTAGAAGAGACGTGTGGCTACATGCCTCTGAACTGTGTTACAATGAGGCTCGAAGGCCTATTTATTGTTGAGAAAAAATGGAAAAACCCTTCACATTCCAAACCTAACCCTGGAAGATGAAACACCAAATTGTGGGCCGTGTTTTTGGGTAAGTTGGTACATCAACTTCCCGGGGTCGCGAATTGGTCGTCTTATCTCCGTTTGACGCGCATGATAGCCCGTTGGAAAGATCTCTCCAAGGACTACGACGAAAAAGGCGATTTTTAGTCACGAAAAATCGCTGGCGGTAGATTTCCCAAAAAACGTCGTTTAGGGCCTCAAAACGGCTCCGGAAGTTTAGGACCCTAAAAACTGCTAAAAATAGTAAGTTGTGCTACAATTAAGGAAACTGAAAATGATGAAAGAGACAATGATGGGGGTCCAGATGGACTTGGCAGGTGGCCACCAATATCCACCTGGATCAATCACATGGGGGGGTGATGCCCTTGAGGCAGGAAGCTCCAACAAGACCAAGTATGGGGCACGCAGTATGGTGCACTATTTGTTAGGTGGCTGGAAAACATGTCACAGATAATTGTAATTTACTGTAAAAGTTTGTACAGACACCACAACAATTGTTTTGTGATTTCTGCAAATCGGTGGGCCATGATGAGTGCCACCGCCGTAGCTACAAATTGATGATGGAAAGGACGCCTACATATCAAATGCAAGAAGAAACCCAACCTCCAAATGAAGGCACAAGAGGAGAGCATGGAGGATATCAGTGGCACGGATAAGGCTGAGGAGGAGGAGGACCTGGTAGAGGTTGTGGACAGTTCATTTGCTATAATTGCGGAACAAGAGGGCACTACGCACGAGAGTGTACGATTCATACACACCTGTCATGTCAATACTGCACTTAGTTTAACCACGCAATCGAAGAATGTCCTATGATGATAGTGAAGATGCAGGAAAAGAAGGCACAACCTCAGAATCCTACCCAGAACTTATAAATGATGAGGTCCGAGCCCCACGAAGAGGACCCAGATGTTAATATCATGCTGATAAGTGGGATCATGACTAGTTATGATAAAGGAAAACAACCTGAAGAGGATGGATGGGTCTGCAAGGCCCTTGAAAAGGAGATTTTGTTTGATCTAGAGCGTGTGAAGGAAATGTTTATGGAGGCAAAGAAAGGCTCTGTTGAGGCCTCTACCTCAAGAAGTCAGGAAAAACTTCCAAAACTGGCGCGCCTACAGAGATTGACCCCTCTGTGCTTACCATGTTCTTAGAAACTTGTATGAAACTGTTGCGTGATAACAAGGATGTGAAAGGGGTACATGAGTTGATAAATAAGTGTGTTGGTAAGGTGAATGCTCCTGAAGGACACCCTATAGTCAGAAAGGTTAGCAAACATAAGACAAGAACAGGGCATGAGATGAGGCTCACCGCACAAACAGGAGACTATGAGATGGACCATGTTATTCTGGATCTAGGATCTGAAGCGAATGTTTTGCCTAAACAAACATGGGAGAGAATGGGGAGACCTATGCTCAAGTGGTCTCTGATTCAGTTGAGGATGGCGAACCAGTAGAAGATTATCCCTCTGGGATGTATGCATGGAGTTACCGTAGATATAAATGGTGTGAGCACACTGGATGATTTTGAAGTAATAGAAATTGTTGATGACAACAACCCATACCCCACACTCCTTGGAATTGATTGGGCTATTGATATGAATGGGATAATAAATTTAAATAAGCAGACAATGTCGTTTGAAAGGAAATCACTCTGCGTTGTAGTACCATTGGACCTTGGAGAAGGACCACGCTATACTGAACGATTCACGACTATGAAGAAAGTTATGATGATTTGGATCAGATTTACAAAATAAAAGCATGAGGCCAAGACTCGATTAATCTAATGGTTGATGGATGGATTGCATTGGACCATAAAAGCTCCTATACATCATATTCACATGAAGAATTGTACCACTGGCAAAATAGGCTGCATGAAGTACTACATTACGCTGCAACATGATGACTAAATCGCTACACTGTGTGTCATCGGAGGTAAGAAATTTACCTTATTATGATTGGTTGAATGATTTAGATAAGTTTTTGGATGCTTTTGAAAGAGAAGTCCTAGAGGATCATTACTTTCAAGCACTAGATTTGGCACTGTGCACTAAGCCCACACGGTGGTGGGGTACACACAAGTACAACTTCGATGAATGACATGATTATTGGAGAATTATGAGGTTGCGATTTGGTCACCCGAAGGGTCAGTTGACTGAGAAATATGATGGGAGGAATGATCCGCCGATCATTTAGAAAAATAGACTAAGGTTTATGGAATGGAGCTGCAACCAGAATGGGTGCACTTATTCTGTCACACTCTGGATATAATCTCTATGAATTGGTACCTGGAAATGGAGCTCTTCCATGGCACCGCATAGTGGGATATATTAAGGGAAGGATTCTTAATGACCTTGAGTTTTGAAGATGGGTTCGAAATCATTGATGAAGCTCTGCAGGAGGTTAAGGCAATGATCTTTAGAATCGTATAGGATCCTTTGGAATTGGTTCAACTAAATTGGAGCACCAATTTGCACCCTGTGATGGAATGATATAATGTGATTATGGAAGTGGAGGATGAGGATTCGAGGAATATCAATATTCCAGAAGTGGAAGGCCACCTGTTGGAAATAATACTGAGAGGGGGGGGTGAATCAGTATTATCAAACAGATACTTTTTCATTTTCACACTCAGATTCATATACGTGACTTCAGTTAAGGGTATACGCGTATATACACGACTGTATTAAATGCAACAAGCGTATATGCAGCAATCTTATGATTCAGTTAGCTTATCTTCAGTAAATGCATCAAAACATTATTAACCACATTAGGTGTAGTAAAACAGTATAGATCATCACACATAAGAAGCACACATGAACACCATGATGTAAGGTGGAAACCCAATGTGGGTGAAAAGCACCTGCTGCAATTCGTCTCTTTCTTCCTTTTATAAGAAACTTCTTTTACAATGTACTGGTGCAGTCCTTTACCAGTACGTAGGCTACAACCTGCAGAGGGCTACAACCCTCTCTCGTTTTCCAGTTACTTCTGGAAGGGAGCTACAACCCCCTTAGCTCTTGTACTAGTGGATATACTAGTACATAGGTGCTAACCTACAGAAGGCTACAACCTTCTTTTATTCAGGGACCATGTTTCATCAATTTTCAGACTGGATCCATAAGTACAAAACAATCACTGCTGCAATACAATCATCCACTTATACTTGCATCATAAATCTCTAAATCACCCAAAACTGAATCACTGAAACCCTGTCATCAAAAACACAGAACGCAAACTAGAGCCCAGAACTCTGCAACAACCAGTAGAATCAATATCACCCTGAAATACCAAATCTCATAATGCATACGCCACTTTACTATACTAAAACCGTGTGTATACGTGCTTTCACCTCATACAACCTGTGTACAGATCTAAAGATAATTACTTGTACCTTCGCTGTTATATCAACCCAATCCAAGCAGCACAAACCGATAACCATCAATACTAGATCTTCGCACTTCGTCGGACATTCATTCCTTGCTCACCCTTGCACCTCTTCTTGGCCTAATGATCTTCTCCTTATATAGGTTAGGCGTCTCTCAATACCATGGTCCAAAGCCATGTAGAAACAATACCATGAACCCAATACATGGGGTCGTCACTTTGGACCAAATACTATGGACCAAATACCACGGACCAAAACGATGATTTCCAACATGTACGCGCCTTTACTCTTTTTAACCCGCGTGTATACATGTACGCCCATTCTGCTTTGCTAACCCACGTACATACGCCCTTTCTTCATGGTCAACCTGGGTATATCTCTCTGTTTACCTGCTGCACTGTGATCTGTCCTCTGAGTGAGTTTCCATCACCTGTATCATTCCTCTGAGTGAGTTTCCATCAAGGGAAACACCTGAATCATAATTCCAACAATCTCCCCCTTTGGACTTGATGGCAACCACCACACCAAGTCACTCTCCCCCTTTGACATCAAGGGAAAAGGGCGGACCAAGATATTCTCTTCCT
>APFE031259530.1:15179-29067 GCA_000404065.3 Pinus taeda | reverse complement strand
TAAAAAAAATCATCTGAAAGCATAAAATTTATATATGCCCCGAGTGTTTGACTCAGAAGAAAAGGAAATTTCACACTGAATTTTTTTAATTTTCAGTGTGTCAAAATATGTTACAACATCGGCTCCAATGGGCATTGCTTCCCCCTGTGGGATGCAAAGAAAAAGCAAATCAGTTGCCTTTAGCATTGGGCATGGACTCGTACTATAAACCCAATCATCAACCATCATCTTCCATAATCAACTCTCCTGGATCAACCCTATCATTTGAATAACCTGCTAGTGCAGATTGCAACTTGCAACTACGAAATGAAAACATATGCCAACACTAATCCTAGATAATCTTTCATATTGAAAACTGAAAATTCTAGATTGAAAAGTGCTGAAGTGAAACTACTAACACTATAAGTGGAAATAAGCACAAGAGTTCCTAATACATGGGCTATGGTGTTAATCCCTTGGAAGTCATTGCACTCAACCAAACCAAACATAATGCTGCAATCTTGCGATATAACTAAAACAATTGTAGATCTACTGCACCTTGAATTTGAAATTAGCTAATCAATCCCACACCTCCATCTAATTGAATTGAAAAACTTTACATTGTTAGGTGTAAGATGCTTTCCAATGTAACCAAGTCAGGAGTGGATTTATTGACAAACCACGTTTCCAACACCTGAAAATATGAAGAATATATACAATATGAACATAAACTTCAATGGAAAACCTATATTCACATGTATTCTTTAGAAGCTACATTCTTTGTAAACATTTTAGATTTCTGATCAAGGCTGAGAGGGAGATACATATACTGCTTACTGCAAGTATCAAAAAACCTCGCATAGCAATAAAGGCAGTTGAAATTTTAAAACAATAGTGGGATCGATAATCCAGTGGAATCACCATCAGACAAAGCGGAGTCGCCAGGTGAAAATAATGCAACCAATACAAATGCCTATTCCTTGTTCACCACCAAGAAATAAATCTAAACTTTATCATTCCCCGAAGAAATATTTTTACTTTTCTTTCCCGGCAACGGCGCCAAATGTTGTAGCTGTTTCCTGTAGGCAGTCCTTGGCTGCAAAAGCTACACCAAGAAGCCAACTCAACCAGCCTTTAGGTTCAAGTTGGCCCTTGAACCAGAGGGGGCTCCCTCAGTGGTTATGAGGCTTTGTTTAACGTTGTTTTCTTATCACTTAACAACAACCTATGAAGCACAATGGCCAGGTTTATGGTTTTAATTTGGGGTGGTTGGCGATCAATGATAATCCCTACTCATGATTTAAAGGCTCTCTCACATGGTTCCTTTTGAAAGTGTCAGCTTCCAGCCTGACAGAATGACTTGATTTGTATAAGAATTTGGCAGAAAAATGTAAGGAGATTCCTAATAATTGATTAGCCAGACTGATTACTTGACCACTAGGAAGATTTTGATGCATGTAGAAGATTTCGACAGCCCAACAAAAAATATTTAAAGGGAAACATAATGGCCATACTGAAACCAATTCTAAGAGGAGCTATTTCAGAAAAATAGCCTAATAAGATAATCTCTTTTAATGGCTGTCAGAAAGCACAAAACAAAACTAGTTAAATAGGAGTTATGATTAACAAAGAGTCCAATAAACAAATCTCTTTCTAAATATAATGATTTTGCAGACCATCCCATAAACACTTTTATCATGTGTATAAATAAGACATGAAAAACTGGAAAAAAATATACTCAAAGCACAAAATCCCGTCAAAACTAGAGCCGTAAGGATTTCATAAAACTACAATAGAAGCTTTATTATAGTGTGAAGAGTCTTGGCATTAAAAGTGAACCCATATTACTTCAATTGATGAAGTATTTATACAATTTCCTGACAAAATATCCAGATAAAAAATATGAAGAGCTTTTACAAATATCTGAAAATTGTATTACAAAAATAGAACACAAATAAAGGCAACTAAAACTATTTAAGAGTTCTTGTACTATCCTTGAGGATCTATGTTGATACAAAAAAAAGAAATTTGAATTGAATTGCAACTCTTAGTTGATGAGGTGGCCTAACTCTCTTTGAGCATTTTCCTCCCGAAATCGTGCAAAATAGGATAGAGTCATGCCTTTGTATATCTCAATCCGAGATTGTTATGTAAATGTTGAGATAGGTTATTGTATATTAATATATTCTTGAGATAAGCCTCTCTTAGTGTCCCAAAATTTGCCTCCAACTGTTCACAATACTTTATGCAACAAGATGTTTAAAAAGGAATTTACACAGTCCGAAAACTAGGCTGTGAAGATGTACTAGTATCTATAATTATGTAATAGTTGTGTAAAATCTGAATTTGGTTATTGTACTTTAGCATCTTAGAAACGCAAATGTCCTTTAGTTTCTCAAGAATCATCTTTTATTGGCCACAATCTGTTATGCAAAAATATGACTAAACAAAAAAAATTTAGGCACATATGTCTTCAAAGTTTCTTTAAAATCTCCCAAACCATAAATGTTGTTACAAAACTGGGAGAGATTTTGGTTAATAAGGATATGGGAAGAACAAACCTCTTTCAGTTTCTGAAAATACATTCTCATGGGTTTAGAAACCATGTTTTAAATAATTGTGGTGTATAGGGAAAACATAGTTTCAATGACCATGAGACAGGCAATGGAATGAGAGCGTTGTGGTGCAACGGGAAATTGGCATGGTGAAGTTTGATTGGATGAAGGGCAGCAGATGGATGATGTGGTGGATGAAGTGGAATGAATGCAACAGATAGGGGAGCGAAAGTGGACAATGACGTAAGAGCGGCGGTAATGGAATAGATGTAAACTGCGTTTGGGAGTAAGTCAAGGAAGCAAATGGTTTGGGGATTTTAAGTCCTGAAACACTAAAAAGTGGAAAATATTGTTTGTGATGGTGGTTTAGGAAACTAACTATTACGGATCCCTGCGCCCTCCCCGCCGATAAAGTTTGGACGACAAATGAGGGCCAGAAAGGGTTGTGGGCCATCAGATGATGGAAGGGTGTGCAGGATGAGAGGTGAGGTGATGGGTGTTTAACACATGAGCAGAAATGGTGGTGGGGTCATGATTTCAAAGGCGAAGGTGACAACAGTGGGTAATGAATTATTTAAATGCAATTGGATTTGGTGGGGTCGACAACTAAGGCTTGGCCCACTTTCAACATAAAATTAATGTTTTAAATAAATCGTTTTAATAAAAAATATAAACTTATATAATTTTTATTAAAAATAATTTTTTTTAAAATTAAAATTATATAATAAAAAATCATCCGAAAGCATAAAATTTATATATTCCCGAGTATTTAACTCATAAGAAAAGGCAATTTCATACTGAATTTTTTTAATTTTTAGTGTGTCAAAATATGTTACAACATTGGCTCCAATGGGGACTGCTTCCCCCTGTGGGATGTAGAGAACAAGCAGATCAGTTTCCTTTAGCATTAGCCATGGAGTCATACTATAAATCTGATCATCAATCATCATCTGCCATAATCAACTCTCCTGGATCAATCCTATCATTTGAAGAACCTGCTAGTGCAAACTGCAACGTGCAACTACGAAATGAAACCATATGCCAGCAGTAATCCCAGATACTCTTTCATACTGAAAACTGAAAATTCTAGATTGAAAAGTGCTAAAGTGAAACTATTGACATTGTAAGTGGAAATAAGCACAAGAGTGCCTAATTCATGGGCTACAAAGTTAATCGATTAATTCCTTGGAAGTCATTGCAATCAACCAAACCAAACATAATATTGCAATCTTGCAATATAACTGAAACAATTGTAGATCTACTGCAGCTTGAATCTGAAAGTAGCTAATTAACCCCACACCTCCATCTAACTGAACTCAAAAAATTTAAATTGTTAGGTGTAATCTACTTTCCAATGTAACCAAGTGCGGAGTGGATTTATTGACAAACCACGTTGCCAGCACCTAAAAATCTAAAGAATATATACAATATGAACATAAACTCCAATGGAAAACCTATACTCACATGTATCCTTTAGAAGCTACATCCTCTATAAACATTTTAGATTTCTGATCAAGGCTGAGAGGGAGATACAGATACTTCTTACTGCAAGTATCAACAAACCTCACATAGCAGTAAAGGAAGCTAAAATTTTAAAACAAGAGTGGGATCGATAATCCAGTGGAATCGCCATCCGAAAAAGGGGAGTTTCCAAGTGAAAATAATGCAACAAATACAAATGCCTATTCCTTGTTCACCAACAAGAAATAGATCAAAACATTATCATTCCTCAGAGAAATATTTTTACTTTGCTTCCCTAGCAATGCAGCCAAATGTTGTAATCGTTTCCTGTAGGCAACCCTTGGTTGCAAAAGCTATGCCAGCAAACCAACTCAACCAACCTTTAGGTTCAAGCTGGCCCTTGAACCAAAGGGGGCTCCCTCAGTGGTTATGAGACTTTGTTTACTGTTGTTTGCTTATCACTGAACAACAACCTATGAAGCACAATGGCCAGATTTATGGTTTTAAGTTGGGGTGGTTGGCGATCAATGATAATCCCTACTCATGATTTAAAGGCTCTCTCACATGGTTCCTTTTGAAAGTGTCAGCTTCCAGCCTAACAGAATGACTTGATTTGTATAAGAATATGGAAGAAAAATGTAAGGATATTCCTAATAATTGATTAGCCAGACTGATTACTTGACCACTAGGAAGATTTGGATGCATGTAGAAGATTTTTACAACCCAATAAAACATATTTAAAGGGAAACATAATGGCCATACTAAAACCAATTCTAAGAGGAGCTATTTCAGAAAAATAGCCTAATAAGATAATCTCTTTTAATGACTGTTAGAAAGCATAAAACAAAACCAGTTAAATAGGATTTATGATGAACAAATAGTCTAATAAAAAAATCTCTTTCTAAAGATAATGATTTTACAGAGCTACCTATAAACACTTTTATCATGTGTAGAAATAAGATATGAAAAACTGGAATAACATACTCGAAGCACAAAATCTTGTCAAATTTAGAGCCATAAGGCTTTCTTAGAAAAACTACAGCAAAAGCTTTATTATAGAGTGAAGAGCCTTGGCATCAAATTCCAACCTATATTACTTCACTTGATGAAGTATTTATACAATTTCCTCAAAAAATATCAAGAGCTATTACAAATATATGAAAATTGTATTACAAAAATAGAACACAAATAAAGGTAGCCAAAACTATTTGAAGATTTCTTGTACTATCCTTGAGGATCTATATTGATAGAGAAGAGAAATTCGAATTGATTTGCAACTTTTAGTTGATGAGGTGACCTAACTGTCTTTGAGCATTTTCCTCCCGAAATCCTGCAAAATAGGGTCCATTCAATCCTTTGTATATCTCAATCCGAGATATTGCTGTAAAAGTGGAGAGAGGTTATTGTAGATTAATATGTTATTGAGATAAACCTCCCTCAGTTTCCCAAAATTCGGCTCCAGCGGTTCACAATACTTTCTGCAAAAAGATGTCTAAAAAGGAATTTACATAGTCCAAAAAATAGGTTGTGTAAAATATGAAATAGGTTATTGTACTTTAGAATCTTAGAAACACAAACCTCCTTTAGTTTCACAAGAATAATATTTTATTGGCCATAATTTGGTCTACAAAAATATGACTAAACAGGAAAAATTTGGGAACATATGTCTTCAAAGTTTCTCTAAAATATCCCAAACCATAAAAGTTGTTACAAAACAGGGAAAGGTTTTTGTTAATAAGGATATTGGAAAAAAAAACCTTTTTCAGTTTATGAAAATACATTATCATGGGTTCGTAAAGCATGTTTTAAATCAATGCAATGTATAGAAAAAACATAGTTTCAATGACCATAAGACAGGGAATGGAACTGGAGCATTGTGGCGCAACGAGCAACTGACATGGTGAAGTTTTATTGGATGAAGGGTAGCAGATGAATGATGTGGTGGATGAACTAGAATGAATGCAACAGGTAGGAGAGCGAAGGTGGACGATGACATAGGAGCGGTGGTAATGGAATAGATGTAAACCGCGTTCGGGAGTAAGTCAAGGTGGTAAATGGTTTCAGGATTTTAAGTCCTGAAACAATAAAATGTGGAAAAGGTTGTTTATGACGGTAGTTTAGGAAAATACCTATTTCGGACCCCCCCCAGTCAATAAATTTTGGATGGCGAATGAGGGCCGAAAAGTGCCATGGGCCATCGGATGATGGAAGGGTGTGCTAGATGAGAGGTGAGCTGATGGGTGTTTAACACATGAGCGAAAATTGTGGTGCGGTCATGATTTCGAAGGAAGATTTGACAGCTGTGGGTAATGAATTAATTAATTCCAACGGGATTTGGTGGGGTTGGCAACTAAGGCTTGGCCCACTTTAAACGTGAAATTAATGTTTTAAAAAAAATCGTTTAATAAAAAATATAAACTATATATTTGTATAAAAAAATAATTTATTTAAAAATTAAAATTATATTAAAAAAATCATCCAAAAGCATAAAATTTATATATGCCCTCAGTATTTAACTCAGAAGAAACGACAATTTCACATTGAAAAATTTTAATTTTCAGCATGTCAAAATATGTTACAACATCGGCTCCAAATGGGGACTGCTTCCCCTTATGGGATGCAGAGAACAAGCAAATCAGTTGCCTTTAGCACTGGGCATGGAGTCATACTCTAAACCTGATCATCAACCATCATATACCATAATCAACTCTCGTGGATCAACCATTTCATTTGAATAACCTGCTAGTGTAGACTGCAACCTGCAACTGCGAAATGAAACCATATGCCAACACTAATCCCGGATGCTCTTTCATACTAAAAACTGAAAATTCTAGATTAAAAAGTGTTGAAGAGAAACTTATGACACTATAAGTGGAAATAAGCACAAGAGTGCCTAATTCATGGGCTTTGGGTTTAATCAGTTAATCCCTTGGAAGTCATTGCACTCAACCAAACCAAACTTAATATTGCAATATTGCAATATAACTGAAAAAATTGTAGCTCTACTACACCCTAAATCTAAAAGTAGCTAATCAATCCCACACCTCCATCTAACTGAACTGAAAAACTTTACTTTGTTAGGTGTAATATTCTTTCCAATGTAACCAAGTGCAGAGTGAATTTATTGACAAACCACATTGCCAACACTTGAACATCTGAACAATATATACAATATGAACATAAACTCCAATGGAAACCCTATACTCACATGTATCCTTTAGAAGTTTCCTCCTTTGTAGACATTTTAGATTTCTGGTCAAGGCTGAGAGGGAGATACATATACTGCTTACTGCAAGTATCAGAAAACCTTGCGTAGCAGTAAAGGCAGCTGAAATTTCAAAACAAGAGTGGGATTGGCAATCCAGTGGAATCGCCAGGTGAAAATAATGCAATCAATACAAATGTCTATTCCTTATTCACCAGCAAGAAATAGATCTAAACTTTATCATTTCTCGAAGAAATATTTTTACTTTGCTTCCCTGGAAATGGCACCAAATGTTGCACCTGTTTCCCATAGGCAGTCCTTGGCTGCAAAAACTATGCTAGGAAACCAAGTTAACCAGCCTTTAGGTTCAAGCTGGCCCTTGAACTAGAGGGGCCTCCCTCAATGGTTATGAGGCTTTGTTTAATGCTATTCACCTGTCACTGAACAACAGCCTATGAAGCACAATTGCCAAATTTATGGTTTTAATTCGTGGTGGTTGGCGATCAATGATAATCCCTACTCATGATTTAAAGGATCTCTCACAGGGTTCCTTTCGAAAGTGTTAGCTTCCAGCCTGACAGAACGACTTGATTTGTATAAGAATTTGGTAGAAGAATGTAAGGATATTCCTAATAATTGAGTAGCCAGACTGATTACTTGACCACTAGGAAGATTTGGATGCATGTAGAAGATTTCTACAACCCAACAAAACATATTTAAAGGGAAACAGAATGGCCAAACTGAAACCAATTCTAAGAGGAGCTATTTCAGACAAATAGCCTAATAATCTAATCTCTTTTAATGGCTATCAGAAAGCACAAAAAAAAACCAATTAAAGAGGAGTTATGATGAACAAACAATCCAATAAACAAATCTCTTTATAAAGATAATGATTTTGCAAACCTTCCTATAAACACTTTTACCATGTGTAGAAATAAGATATGAAAAACTAGAAAAACATACTCGAAGCACAAAATCCTATCAAAACTAGAGTTGTATGGCTTTGATTAGAAAAAATACAACAAAATTTTTATTACAGAGTGAAGAGTCTTTCCATCAATATCCAAACCATATTACTTCAATTGATGAAGTATTTATACAATTTCCTCACAAAATATCTTGATAAAAAAAATCAATAGCTATTACAAATATCTGAAAATTGTATTACAAAAATAGAACACAAATAAAGGTAACTAAAACTATTTTAAGAGTTCTTGTACTATCCTTGAGGATCTATGTTGATAGAGAAGATAAATTCGAATTGAATTGCAACTCTTAGTTGATGAGGTGGCCTAACTGTCTTTGAGCATTTTCCTCCCGAAATCCTGCAAAATAGGGTCGAGTCATGCCTTTGTATATCTAAATCCGAGATATTTCTGTAAACATGGAGAGAGGTTATTGTAGATTAATATGTTTTTGAGATAAACCTCTCTCATTTTCCCAAAATTCGACTCTAGTTGTTCACAATAAGTTTTGCCAAAAGATGTCTAAAAAGGAATTTACACATTCCAAACAATATGCTGTGAAGATGTACTTGTATCTCTGATTTTGTAATAGCTTTGTAAAATCTGAAGTAGATTATTATACTTTAGCATCTTATAAACACAAACCTCCTTCAATTTCTCAAGAATCACCTTTTATTGGCCACAATCTGTTCTACAAAAAGATGACTAAACAAGAAAAAGTCGGGAACATATGTCTTCAAAGTTTCTTTAAAAATCCCAAACCATCAAAGTTGTTATAAAACTGGGAGAGGTTTTTGTTAATAAGGATATTTAAAGAAAAAACCTCTTCTAGTTTCTTAAAATATTTTCTCATGGGTTCGAAAACCATGTTTTAAATCAATGTGGTGTATAGGAAAAACATAGTTTCAATGAACATGAGACAGGCAATGGAACGGGAGTGTTATGGCGCAACAGGCAACTGAAATGGTGAATTTTTATTGGATGAAGGAAGAAAATGGATGATGTGGCAGATGAAGTGGAATGAACTCAATGGATAGGAGAGCAGAGATGGACCATGACGTAGGAGCAACGATAATGGAATAGATGTAAACCGCGTTCGGGAGTAAGTCAAGGCTGTAAATGGTTTCAGGATTTTAAGTCCTAAACACTAAAGTGTGGAAAATGTTGTTGATGATGGCGGTTTAGGAAACTGCCTGTTTTGGACCCCTCCCCAACTGATAAAGTTCGGACGACAAATGAGGGTTGAAAAGGGCCGTGGGCCATCAGACTATGGAAGGGTGTGCGGGTTGAGAGGTGAGGTGATGGGTGTTTAACACATGAGCGGAAATGTTGGTGGGTTCATGATTTCGAAGGTGGAGGCGACAATTGTGGGTAACGATTTAAATGCAACGGGATTTGGTGGGGTCAGAAATTAAGGCTTGGCCCACTTTAAACATAAAATTAATGTTTTAGTAAAAAATATAAACTTATCCTATATTATATATATAGATATATATATATATATATAGTATATAATATATATAGAGAGAGAGATATATATAAATAATTTATATAAAAATCTGAAAGCATAAAATTTGTATATGCCCTTAGTATTTAACTCAAAAGAAAAGGAAATTTCACACTGAAAAAATTTTAATTTTCAGTGTGTCAAAATATGTTACAACAAAGGGCATAATAGGAGACTTAGGTGTTATGAAAATTACTCTGAAGTTGGTTGTGAATCCTATTAAGTAGAGGCCGTATCGCCTGAATCCTAAGCATAAAGAAAAGGTTCACTTGGAATTGGATAAGATGCTGGCAGAAGACATCATAGAACCAGTGGAAGAATCTGATTGGGTGAGCCCCATGGTGGTTCAAGAGAAGAAACAAAAAGATGAAACAAGGATTTGCGTAGATATGAGGAAGCTTAATAATGTTTGTGTCCATGACCCATCCCCGATGCCATTTACAAATGAAGTATTGCACAAATTTGGAGGGCAAGAGGCCTACTTGTTCACTGATGGATTTTCTAGGTACCATCAGATCAAGATCGTGCCACGGGATAGGAGCAAAACAACCTTCGTGACTGAATGGGGTTGTTTCCAGTATACTATGATGCTATTTGGACTCAAGAATGTGCCTAAGATATTCTCTCGCATAGTTATAACACCATTTAAGGAGTTCATCCATAAGTTTTTGGAAGTATACTTTGACAACTGGACGATGTTCGAGTTAGTGAAGCGCCATGTAGTAAGCCTGCCCTTGATGTTGGATACACGTTGCAGGTACCAGATTGCTCTAAACCTGAAGAAGTGTTTATTCTATGTCCCCTTTGGAATTTTTTTGCATCATGTGGTGTGCAAGCAAGGGCTAATGGTGGACCTTGCCAAGATCATGGTGATAGTGAATTTGGAGGCCTTGAGGAGTGTTAAGCAATTGCGCACGACACTGGGACATACTAGATATTACAGAAAAATCATCAAGGCTTATGCTTAGATTATCGCACCCATGGAGAAACTGCTGAAGAAGGATGCTAGATTCTTTTGGGATGAAGAATGTTAGTGCAGTTTGGATGTATTGAAAGAGAAGATGGTCACCACGTCGATTTTGGTCTTCTCGAACTGGAAGAAGGAATTCCATGTACATGTCGATGCCTCTTGCATTGCGTTGGGCACATTGCTAACACGGGTCAGTGAAGGAGAGTTGGACCAGCCTATAATCTTCACAAGAAGGAAATTAACGAAGGCTAAGAATAATTACTCAACAACATAGCGCAAATGATTGGATACATGTACACAGTTCAAAAGTTCAGGCACTATTTGTTGGGTGAACATTTCAAAATGTACATAGACCACTTTGCCTTGAAATACCTGGTCATAACCCTATGTTGGGGGGGAAGATCTGCCGATGCTTGCTGCTATTCTAGGACTATGACTTGAAGGTCATTGTGAAGCCAAGTAGTTTGAATACAGGACCTGACCATTTGTCGCGGATCGAAACAAGAGAGGAGACTGCTAATTTGGAGGAAGGGTTGCCCAATGCACAGCTCTTCGTGGTACACATAGCGGATAACCACTTTGTAGATATCATTCATTTCTTGACTACGGGGATGGCATTGGAAGGGTATACCAGTCAACAAAAGAAGGAGCTAGTAGTGTGCACGGCAGAATTTTTAGTAATTGCAAGACATCTGTATAAGATGGGTGTAGATGAGATATTGCGAAGATATGTGCCAGATTTTGAGAGAAGTAGCATTCTCGTTGAAGCTTATGGAGGGGCTGCGGGAGCACATTATGCGGGAAAGGCGACTACGTAGAAGATTTTTCGTGCAGGTATATGGTGGCCTACATTGCATAAATACTCCAAGGTGTACTATAGGGCATGTGATTCATGTCAGAGAATGGGCAGACCATCGTGGAGGGACGAGTTTCCATTAAATCCTCAAGTATCTTTGTATCCATTTGAAAAATGGACGATTGACTTCATGGGGCCAATTTAGCCCCTAGGAAAAAAGTCAAGTGTGCACTATATCATCACCGTAACGGAATATTTAACTAGATGGGAAAAGGCACAACCGGTTAAGGACTGCAAAGGGGCTATGGTAGCAAAGTTTTTGTTTTAATATGTCTTAACCAGATTTAGCTGCCCAAAAGTGTTGATGAGCGATCAAGGTACACACTTTCTGAACGAGACAATCAGCGCGTTGACTAAGGTGTTGAGATATGGCAACAAAAATATGCCAATTTAATTTGTTCTTGAATTAAATTGTGAATTAAAATTGAATTTAGTGTTAATAGCTACTTGGAAATAATTAATTAATTTATTGTAAATTAATTAGTTGGAGAAATTCATGTTAGAAGTCTTTCTGAAGTCATGCAAAAGTTATCCCTTAAATTAAGGAGATAAGATTGAGTTATATTTGAGTTGTAATTAGTTAACTCAGTTTACTGAGTTAAGTCCAGTTAAATTAGTTCCAAACTATTTGAGGAACTAATAATGAGTTGACATTTAGTTGATGCATTAATGCAGTCAACTAGTGCTACTCCATTTAACTGAAGATTCCCTCATCAGAAACTCATGCATGTCTATTCTGAGAAAGACCCAGTTGAGACTAATGTTCAAGGATAGTGTACGATCAGTGGCATGTGTTTTCTCATGGAGAAAACTCATGCATGCAGTCAAGGATTTATCCTTGAGGATTGCGCAATTTTGAAGGATTGGTTTTCTACTTGGTAATAGGTGAATCATCCACAAGGAACAACGCAAGGAAATAGGAGCTTGGAGGGCAAAGAGGAAGGCTGGAGAGAAGCCAAGATTTGTTGTGAGCATCTGTGAGGATTGTACTGAGAGCTGGCTAGCTATGAGAGCTAAGGATCTGTATAATTCCTATGTATTTCCACCATGTATGATAATACAATAGTGTGGGGTTTTTAGCTGAGGCTTTACCCAAAGTATTTTCATGTGTATTGTGTCATTGATTCTTCTTCTTCTGGTTATATTGTTCAACTCGATCTTTAAGTTTCCGCAAATTGATAGTAGAAGTAGGTTATAGTATTCTACTTTTATTTTTATTGCATTATCGGGTTAACCTACATAAATTTTCTACATGGTACAGAGCTGTGAATAGTATACTGAGAAGAGAAATCGAAGTTTGAAGTTCGGAGTTGTAGGTGTAAATTGAATTCATATCATACTTCAAGGTTGGCCAATGGAATTCTATGGCTTGAGACTCAAGTATGCCTTGGAAGGTAGCTCAAATTACATAGCATGGAAAGATAGAATGGAGGCTATATTAGAATAGAATGGCTTGAAGGAATTCATTGATCAAGAAATCCCAAAGCCAACGTCAACTAATGCACAAGAGCTAGTTGAGTGGAAGACGTGTGTGGCGAAAGCAAGATGGATCATCCTTGAGGGAGTTCGAGACCATATTGTCTTGAGTCTCCATGGGAAGGATACTCCACTTTCAATGTGGAAGACATTAAAGGACCTCTACTAGAACAGTAATGACTAGAAGAAATTGACGCTCAAGGATAAGCTTCGAAGAATCAAGATGGAGAAGGGTGATACTATTTCCACATATCTGAACAAGCTCATCACCTACAAAGATGAGCTTGGAAGTGTGGGAATAACTACTGCCGGTGATGATATGGTGAGCCTCGCTCTCCTTGGCCTTCCAAAGAGTTGGAATAGCTATGAGGACTCTGTGAATGGAAGGGAAAAACTGTCGGATTGGGAACGACTGTGGTAAGATCTTATGCAGGAGGAGATCAGGAGGAGCACACGAGATGGTTCTTCATCCAAGAATGATGATGAAGAAAATCTATCCTTAGCAAGTAAGGCAAGGAAAGGGAAGGGGAAGGCTTCCCATTTCAAATCGAATTCTTCTCATCGAGGGAAGAAGGGTGACATGTCTAAAGTAAGATGCTTTAATTTTCACAAGATGGGACGTTATGTGACTAATTTCCCATCAAAGAAGTCCAAGAAGGGATCCTTTGAAGGATCGGAAGGTGAGGCATTAGCCTCTCAGTTTGAAATGGACTTTACCCTCATCACATGCATGGTGTCATTGATGGTGGGTTGTGTCTAGTATCTTGACAGTGGAGCCTCGTTCCACATGATCGGTGATAAAAAATTTATTCAGTGCCTTGGAGGAGAAAGACCTCAAGATGCGCATAGAGATGGGTGATGATGGAAGGTATAGTGCTTCAGGAGTGGGAACGATTTCTTTTCAAAGGGAGCAT
>APFE031259526.1:0-11109 GCA_000404065.3 Pinus taeda | reverse complement strand
ATATGGAAATGTATGCATCATTGTATCTTTTGTGATTGTCTTCTCAAGACAATGTAATATAAAGTAACAATATATTGGTTCTCTCCTACATCGTTTCTCTTCTTCTATTCCTATGTTCTTTATCTTCATGTGATTTCTTGTTTTCCTTTCTCCTAGTAACTAATGGTCACTGTCTACTACACTACAACAAGTATATATCTTTTTTCTGGAATATTTTACTAAAAACTAAAATACTGTAAAATAATGGTGCGTTGTTTAATGAATCGTAAAATGCTATAAAATATTTGTGAATCATTTGCTTAATTATAAAACCTTGTAAATTATTGGTGAATCCATCATTTAATCTTTACATCATGTTATTTTTCCTTCTTATGCACTATTTCTCTAATAGAAAAATAATTATCAAATTACTTCGGTTCAAATAAACCAACATTGTTAGGATTTCGTGGTTCATCACTATATATAACTTTTTTCAACTCCTTAGTGTGTAACTATTATAATAACTATTGTGTTTTCTTCTTCAATCAAAACTCTAATAATTGTTTATCAATACAAAAAATTTTGAAATTACAAAAAATGCACAATGAGATTGACTAAAAGACAAAATATGTAATGAAAGTTAATATCTTATATGATAAAAAAAATAATTATCACAAACTCATTATAAGGCCACAATTTTTGAGTTCAAAAATATAGCGCACAAAGAAAAATGTTCATTACTTACTATAACATGTTACAAAATAAGTATCATTAAAGGATTTCAACTTAAAAAATGAAATATAGTAAGAAGATCCAAGAATGAATGAAGGGACCCAGCTAGAGCTTTTAACGACCATTCCTTACAAAGAATGGTGTAATGTTAAAAAGAAGAAATTGAGAAAAGGGTGACATGTTTACCACTATTTTGGAGTTGTATTTTTGGTCTCTGTGATCACCAGTTTTGATTGCCATGATTGAATGCATTGTCAACATCTACAACATGTAATTTTATTTTCATTAATAAAAATAAGATTTTTCGTGAGGAAAAAAAATATATTAATTAAAGATAATTATAAAAGAATATAATTCTCAAACACACATTGAATATTATAGTCGTGGTGACCAAAAAAAAGAAGAAAAAAAAACTTTGTCATCAATGGTGTCATGGTCAGTTATCGAAATATGTGAAATTATATTAAATTGAACATGGATAGGTTAATGAAAGCATTCAATTCATTTGAAGTGTATCTCTTGTATTTGATACTATGCATTCTTGAAATCATCATAGAAGTTATTTGTATTCCCTTCCATATGGTATATTATAATAGAAGTTTTTTGCATGTTTTTGAATTCATAGACACAGAAACACAAACAAGAGCAAAGACAAACAAGTAAATACACTACGTAAAATAAAAAAACAAACATTTAAAATCCTATCATCATGAAACACCCATTTGTAACAAATTATAAATACTTATAAAATAATTTTATTCTCAAATATGCATTGAATAAAGATACTTACAAAAAAAATACATGGTCATTTGCAAAAATAAATGAAATTTTGTTAAACTATCAGTTGTATAATTTTCTAAGTTATATAAATGGTGCATGCAATCAGTAGAAGTGTTAAGTACTATCAGTTGTATAATTTTCTAAGTTATATAAATGGTGCATGCAATCAGTAGAAGTCGTATGAATGGATTACGTAGTTGTGGTGATGGATTTTCCCAATTAAATGTGGCCCAATTCCCTAGGAAACTACACAATGAAGTAGGAGTTTGGAAAACAACATATTTGTTTAAGTATTGGATTGAGTTGATTTGTGAAGCAGTGAGATAATTTGTACTTGTGTAGATATTTTTCAGGTTGAACAAGCATTATATTTTCTACTGAGATATTTTCATCAATGAAATATACAAATAGTAGGGTTTTTAGCTATTACTTTCCCTAGTAAAAATATTTTGTTATGTGTGATTTAAATTCTTCCTTTTTTGCTTCATGATTTCATCAAACAATTTTTGTTTTCGCTCATGAGTAGAGTAGATTCAAGTCTTTTGTTATAGCATATTACATAAGCAATTTAAATCTACAGGCCCAACCTCTCTACAACATCAATCCTTCCAATTTTTTGAATTAATATTGAATTTGGTTGAAATCAATGATTTTCGCCTCAGGTTAGGGTAAAAAACTTATAATCATCCACCTCTTGTCATTATTGAAGATTATGAAAGTGTTGAACCTGAAGGGAATATTGAGATCAAGAGGAGGAATAGAATGTATAAGAACAACAAGCAACAAGGATTTCATCTCCTTTCCCACAATTTCCACAAAGATTGGAAGATAAGAAGCCCATCAAGCTACAACCACTTTGTCAGACGGGCTTACAAATATTTATGTAAAGATTCTCCTTCTTAGAGCCATCAAACTAAATACCAATTTACAAAAATTTCATAAAGTAATCATGTATCAAAGGGCTAGGAAGAAATAAAATGAATACTCTTACCATTCATGTATGGGACAACTTTTTGATATCATGCTTGAGAAACCTACACATCCAAAGTATGTTGAGCCCACAAGTCATGTTGTGATTGTCTATATATATGATACTTCTATTAATAAAACTTTGATCGACAATGGAGTATCTATTAATGTCATCATCAAGGGCACTATGTTTATATTAAACTTTCAGTTATCTCTTAGGCACAATCCCATTATTTGCAGCTACCAGATACCTCAATTATATGCCTAGAAGGAATATTGGAAGATATAAATGTATCCATTGATTCATGGGAGTACCCATCTTATTTCATTGTCTCACACACAAAGAAAAATCTCAGTGGTTACCCTCTTACATTGGGTAGGCCATGGTTGGCTACAAAAGACACTTATATAGGGTGCAAGGAAGGAGAAGTGGAAATAGAAAATGATTACTCTACAAAGAAATCCACACTTAAACCACATGCGGAAGCTTCCTTGGATGAATAAAATAAAATGTGGGTATAATAAGATGGGGATGGCCCACTTTTCCCCATTCTAACATTTCATAGAGATCTTTATCTCATAAAAATTGAAGAAGAAACTATGTTCTCAAATTTTATGCAAAATTTGTATAACAATCCATCTCTCTTTTAGTTGGGTCACTCAATATTTCTCATTTTTGGTAGTATATCACTTGGAAAAGCTATGGTGACTAACTTTTTTATCACCTAGTCACTAATTTTTCATTTTTTACTAGTGCTTCCTTAACCTCCTACAAGGCAATTTCCTTCATCAAAGTCGTGTTTTGATCTTCAATGACCAATCTTATAATATAGGCGATTATCTTTCTCTATGGATTGTAATCTATTAGGGTTAGGTTTTTTAAGGAGATTGTTGTAGAATGAAGTAATTTAATTTTCAATATCCCTATGATAAGAGAGTTGGTGTCAATTCTGAATGGTAAGTGGGAAGATAGAATTACGATTCTTGTGTTTCAACATTGTTTTGTGGAAAAACTGAGTGTCCTTGTCCCGTTCGTTGAGCCATGAGATCCTCAATTTTTGCCTCCATAAAGTCTCCTCTTGCTTCTATCATTCCTCTATCTTTTTAAGAACCTCCCCCCCACTACTTCTTTGAAAAATATTTAGACCACCCTTAAAAGTGACATTTTTTATTGAATGCATTCCATTTCAATTTCCATATTTGGTTTTTTCTCGAAGATGTTGCCCAATTTTTAATTAAACCTTTTAGATTTTTTAACTAATGTTGAAAGTTGAATATGGGGAGAGGCTTGAATTATCCATGTCTCACTAATACTGCTTGGACTTCTCCACAAAGGATGGATCTATTAATAAAAAAATGTGAAATATGAATGGTCAATTTTAAGCACCTTCTTTGACGTCCAATTCTAGCACTATACGCCACTCGTCTCGTTATTTTTTAGTAGCTTTTTTGAGGTCCAATTCTAACAATATTCGTGAGTGGTCCATGGGAGCACTCGAAAGGATGGAAGCTTCCAAAAGGAGGTATTTTTCCAGCAATGATTTCGAGATAAGAAACATGTCGAGATGATAGGTTATCTTGTGCCTACCTCCTTTACTCTTGTCCAAGTATAAATTCCATTTACCATTTCTATCTAAGCTAAGTGCATGTTCCTAATTACATATTTGAAGGACTGTGCAAGGTAATCATATTAATGTCCCCTCCAATGATGAATTTTGATTCAAATGCAACTACTAAAGCTATATGAGTTTGTTGAGAAAGGAAATTTTATCCGTAGTAGATGTGCCCCATATATTACGATTAAGAAACCCATATCGTTTGATATGACTTGTTGAAATTTTTTAGACAAGATCATAGGGGCTACTAACGATTCATGAAAATTTGCTTCCATGGGGTGTAATAGGATTAATAGACCCATCATTGTTCCTTGAGAACCAAGGGAGATTGACTCACAGTGTTTCTAGCATTACTTCACTAGAGCCTCCATGTTCGCTCTAAAAACATTTACCTCATGCTCACTCTAGTAACCTTTACCTCATGCAAGATGATATTCCTAGGTTTTTCCCTATTAATTTTGTCTCTAAGTAGTCCTTATTTTCCGTTGTTTTTGAGAGCCCTTATGTTCCACAAAATCACTTTCATTGAGAGCGAGGGCTGGGGAAAAACACTTTTGACAGCGAACTAATATTGCATGAATTGGCCAAAATATTCCCTATCTATTGTATTATCTCTTGTGGAGTTTTCCTCCCCAAGCATTTGTATCCTTCGATTCATTTGAGGGGGTCTCTTGAATCCAAATAATGAGAACAGTGATGAGGAGTTGTGGGAATCGACACTCTCCCCAAAAGGGTGAATTGAATGCTAAGATATGATTGTCTGAGAAGAGCCATTTGCACCTTGAAAATTAAACTTGGCCCTTGGCATTGTAGCTACTCTAGTATCTTCAAGAGGGTTTTCTCCTCTACTTCCACTTCATCCAAGTCTTCTGAGCTTACTAGAGAACTTGTCTCCATTGATTTCTTCTAACATTATCTTTACATCATGTATTTAAGGCTCCATAAGGGTCATGTCTTCGAGTGTGTTATGTGGGTTTTTCCTTTTCTTCATAGAAGTGGCTTGCATAGGCTCGAGTTGTGGTTGCAAGGATTCCTCACATGAATTTTGATACTATTGCACTCGATCTTGCTCAGCTAAGGCTTCAAATTTTGAATCTTTCTATGGGGATCTTGCTCTCCCAAGACAAAAAAATTCTTTCTCAAGGAAAAAATTATTTCTCGAGGTTGAAGCAAAGCATCGAGAAAGAGATGAAGAGGCTAAAATTGTTAAGAAAATAAGGGCCATTCTCAAAGGCCCTTGAATGATCCTCTAAATTAGTGAATATCATCACAAGAAAACCTTTGACTCCAATACTTAGGTCAACATGAACTTTTAGCTTCCATTTAGCCTTGATCCATGCTTCCATAACTCGTTTCGGTGGTGAAGTACCAATAAATTTGTAGATTAAAGTGTGGCCTTGCATGAATTCTATGTGCTCCAATATTTTGTTTGACTTGACCTCATTTTTGGGGCTCTGAATGAATTTTGGAACACAAGGGCTTGATCTATTATTGTGTCATGTAGCACTAAGGATTGGGGCATATTTTTGATCTCCTCGCGATGAATGAATTTCCAAGGGGGGATTTCCTAGACTTGTCCCCTCCTCACACTACTTGAGAACTTGTCTCCATTGCAATTTATTCCAACATTTTTTTTGCATCGTGAATTTCAAGCTACATATCCATTGTGCCTTCCACCATGTTATTTTGGATTCTCCTTTTCCTTGAAGAAGTTTCTTTCATGGGCTTGGATTGTAGTCCCAAGGATTCATGAGTGTGACTTCTGATACTATTCTAGTCAATCTTTCACTACTATGGATTCAATCTATTTTTTGGACTGAAGGTAATACACTGTAAACTTTGAAACATGAACTATAAACTCAAAACGTGAACTCTGGCCAAAAAGCCCCGAAAAAACATCAAAACAGTGCTAAAAACGAAAAGTGTGTATACTAGAACGATGGTTTTTTTTTAGGGTCAATTTTGAACATGTTTTAAAAATGGTAGTGAAAATGAAATTTCCGTGCAAAAAACACCCTGAAAACGAAAAGTGTTGATACTAGAATGATGGTTTTTCTTTAAGGTAAATTTTCGACATTTTAAAAAAATGCTAGTAAAATGAATTTTTATGCGCAAAAAACAGTTGTTTATGAGGAAAAAACACACTAATGTTTTTGGTAGAATAATATTTTTCTTTCTTAAGTATAAATTCAACATGTTTTAGCAATGACCATCAAGATCAAATAATGGGATCTGAAACACTTTAAAATTCTGTTACCCGGGAATCACCGTGCCACCCCCGCGGGCCGTTGGGCCACCGGGGTGGGGCAGAGGCCTGCAGACAGCCTCCGCCCCACCCTAGTGGACCAATCACCCACATGGTGGAGGGGTGATTTCGGGAATGACCACGCCATCCCCGTGGGCCATTGGGCCACCAGTGTGGGACGGAGGGCTGTAGACAGCCTCCGCCCCACCACAGCAGTCTAATGACCTGCAAGGGTGATGGGGTGATTCTAGGAATCACCCTGCTGCGGATAGCCTCCGGCCCACCGTGGGAGCCCAACGGCCCGCAGAGGTGGTGGGGTGGTTGCGGGAATCACCCTGCCACCCTCGTGGGTCGTTGGGCTGCCGAGGTGGGGCGAAGGGTGGGGTGATTCCTAGAATTGCCCCGCCACCCGCACGAGCTGTTGGGCTGTTGGGGTGGGGCAGAGGTTGTTCATAGCCCTGTGCCCCACACTGGTGGCCTAACAGCTCACAGGGGTGGTGGGGTGATTCACATAATCACTTGGCCACCCCGGCGGGTCATTGGGCCACTAGGGTGCGGCGGAGGCTAGACAGTCTCCAGCCCACCCTGGTAGCCCAACGGCCTGCAGGGAGAGCCTCTGCCACACCCGAGAGGCCCAATGGCCCGCAGGGGTGGTGGGGCAATTCCCGGAATCACCTCGCCACCCCTGGGGGCCATTGGGCTACCAAGGTGGTGGGCGATTCCCAATCGCCCCACCACCCCTGCGGACCGTTGCCCTGTCGGGGTTATTCTTATTGTCAAGCTTCAAGGGGCAAACAAATTCAAGGATGCAACTTACATGGTAAGACGTTTAAAATGTATATTTGGTTAATGTTAAAAAATTCATTTATGTACAAGTTAATTGAAATTTTACTATTTCATGTTACAGGAAAAAGTTAAATCTTCTTAACCATGAAGATCAACTATTTATAAATGATTGTGTGTTAATCCATATTTATAGTTGGGCAAAATATGATCGCTATATGTCTATGATTTTTAATCGGGTAAATGGAAATAGTCATAGCCAAATATTGACTTATGATGTTGTTGTGAGAAAACTAACATATGAAGACAAAGAAGAAAAAGGAGAGATGGTTAACATTTATAAGAAAACCACAGTTATTGATTACCTATCTTATAGACATATGTTCAAATGAAGGAGATTGGGTTTTGAATTTATTTTCTGGCTCATGTAAGTTTTATTATATGGAATTGAATTTCAATATGTTATTTCTTAATTTATATGTCATTGTACTAATTTACTTCATTATTTCTCTTGTGCTTGATAATTAGGTACAATACTAGCATGTTTCCTTCAAAAAGGAAGAAATTGCATTGCCATTGAAAAAGATCCAATATAATGCAATTTTATTCAGCAAAGAATTAATGCTCTTCAATGCAAGAAATTGGGTTGAAGAAAGAGGAATTTAGTGAATCACGTTCGGAAAAAATGGAAAAGGAGCCCCAACCACCACTACACAAAATGATTGGAAAGACATACATTGGGAGATTTGCAAACATCAAAGACCCATTATAAGAGGAAAATGAGGAAAATGAAGCAAAAAATGTTGTGGAAGAAGACAATGATGAAACTCTAGAGGACAAAGAGTTTGGATTATGTGACATTGTTGATTAAATTTAAGTTATGATTGGAAATCAAGCTCATTTTTTGTAACTATTAATTAGTTATACTTGTAATGTTTTGACTTTGACATTTTCTGAGAAGAATAAGCACTCAATTAAGGTTGTTATGCATTGAATATTTGTATTATGTGATTTTCGCATTAATTTTTATGTTAATCATTATTTTTTGAAAAAATTTGTGATTATTATTATTATTTTGACATGAAATTAAGAAAAAAAACTATTATTTAACCATTTTTTGTTAAATTTTTTCTATAAAAATTGTGATTTTGACACGTCATTTCTAGCAAAAAAAATATCAAAATGTGTAGTTTTTTAGTTATATTTATGTTAAAAATGGCTATTTTTATGCCAATTTTTAAAAATTATTGTTTTCTAGAGACAATTGTTTCATGTGGATTGAAAAATTAATTAACAGTGTATAAATATGTAGAATATCAAAAATTCAAAATATCGACCTTCTTCTTTAAATATACAAAATAATAAAAAGCTTCAGTACAAAAAAAAAATTAAAATAAAAACAAGAAAATATGAAGAAGAAGACCACTAAAGAAATTTTTAAATTTAGAAAATAATAATTTACATTTTATACATTAGAAAATTTAAAGTCAAAAAATGGGCCTTTAAGAAAAGAGCCTCATGCAGAATTACCACTTTTTTAAATGAGGATGAAAATCATTACCATTCTAAAACACAATGTACATAAAAAAAATTAAAGTTCCAAAAACTATGCTCTGAAAAAAACATGTGTATTCTGCGTCACTCCTTTTCAAAATTGGGTCACTTTTTTGCTATCTCTACAAAACGGGTAACAATATTAATTCCTGTTTCAAATTTTATATCTTTGTATCCTTAAGGTTAGGGTTTTGGGGCCTATGGTTCCTCCTCCTCTCTCATTATTGTTGAAAGCTTTTTTATTAGTGCTTATGACTATCTCCTTTGGCTTGGGGGGATTGATGAGGGGGAAGTCCCTATAAATGTATTCATGTTCATGGTACCTTTTACAACAAAAAGGATATGCTCATAATCAATGGGTTGTATGATATCCTCATCATGGGGGAAGATAAATATAGATTTCAATAGTGTCCCTCAAGAATTCGTGTACACATATATCCTAACATAGGTATTGCACCTCTTGGATTTTTTTATTTATGAGTATTTTACATAGTTTCCAATGGTATTTCCAATTCCCACCAAGATATATTCTTGCCAATATTTAATTTATATAGCGTACAATATTACCCATATAGGAGCAACCAAAAACGTTTTTTTATCTGGGTTGAAGTAAGGCATCCATAACTCAATGAAGAGACAAGCATTTTTAAGAAAATAAAGACGATTCTCAAAGACCCTTGAAAAATTCTCTAAATTCATGAAGACTGTTATAATAAAACCTTTGGATCCGAAATGCAAATGAATATGCATTTTTGGCTTCCATTTAGCGCTGATCCATGCTACGAAATCTTGTTTTTTTGGCGAATCGCCAATAAATTTTCATATTAAAGTGTGGTATTGCATGTATTCTATGTGATCCTTGATTTTATCTTGCTTGACCTTGTATCTGGGCTTTTGGAAGAATTTTGGAAAATAGTAGCTTGATCTATTGTTCTGCCATGCAGTGCCGAGGATTGGGGCATACTTTTTACCTCCTTGTGATGAATTTCCCGATGGGGATATTGATGAGGTTCTACTGTTGCCGCCTTCTTCCTAGGCTTAGCATCTCGAGAGACTACATTATGGTAGGAGGGGACCACACCCCCTGTCTCGGATGAGGTGGCCATAGGTTGGTGAAGATCAAGCTAAAAACAAAGTCTTAACAAAATATTATAGTTGTTTGTGGAAAATTTCAATGTTTCATGGTTGTAACACATGTAAACCCTAAACCTATCTCATCAAAATTTTCGATTGTTATTTCATAGGTTCTCCATCATATTAGTCTTAATTATTATCACTTGATTTGATTAATTAATTAAGTCTCCTTCTTTTCTTTGTATATATAACATTAATTATAATACTCTACCTAGCAATAATTTTCATTTTTATATAAAATTATTTAATACATTTAATACAACTTAATTATTACTTTTTACCTAACAATAGAGGAAATACGAATAAAATTCCAAGCCATTAGTGACCACTTATGGTCTCTAGTTGCTCCTCTCTAAAGAAAAGAGAACATAATGTTTCTCATTGAGCTCAAGATGACTTTCCGTGCATTTAGGACCAAAATTCTATAAATCGACAGTGATTGAAGCACCAATTTGGGGATAATTAATCTTCTTAGAAATTGTAAGGCTTTGAATGTCCATTTGTTTATTTTGGAGGAAACTATATCCAAAATATCTCTCTAGCAAATAGTTTTCAAGGAATTCTCTGTTAGGGTGACTCCTCGATAAATGATTAGGAAAGAGGCTCACGAGAAACCCAAAATACATGCAAAATGAGATTGAATGCTAGGATTTGTATTAAGAAGAAGACTTGGGACTTTTTGGGGTGTATTTTAGTATGAGAGGCTAGCATAAAGTTATTCAAAATGTGTTTAAAGGCCAAGTCTTCTTGAATTGAGGGCTCACTCAGAAACATAGTGTCATCCATAAACTATTGGTGCTAAACATTTATTTAGAATAATTCCATCTAGCACAACATTAGGCATAGAATATCTATGAAAGTTCTTGAGGCCTTCAACAACTCACGAAAACCAAAAAGGGTAGAGTGGGTCTCGTTGGTGTATACCTTGAGAGGTGCTAAAGGTGTAGGATGAGGAGGCATTGATCAAGATAGAGAAGAAAGGGGAGGAGAATAAGGAAGCCACATGTTTAGCCCAATCATAAAAGAAACAAAATGCTTTCAAAGTTCAGAGAAGATAAGCCCAACTCAATTTATCAAATTCTCTTGAAAAATTTAATTTGATTACCATACACGGTTTTCTAAATTCTTTCATAGTGTGTATAAGTTCATGGGCTACTACGATCCTATCTAGGATTTAATATAGCCCGAGTGCTCCTTGGAGTTTAGCAAAGCAAACATGGTTTGACTATGTGCAGAATGATCTTCGAAAGGATTGTGTACATCACATTTCATAATGTGATAGGTTTGAAGCTACTTGGGTCTCTTGCTCGTGCTCAT
>APFE031259523.1:2428-47551 GCA_000404065.3 Pinus taeda | reverse complement strand
TCAGTTATCCATGAGAGAATACTCAGTTATCTGAAAATAATAGTTGTCACATGCATGCAAGCATCAACAAACTATATCTCATTAATTTGACAACTTGTTCAATTAATCTAACTAAACTTGACTAAGTTAAACTAAGTCAACTGATCCTCTCAATATAAAACTCATCCTTAATTCCTCAATCAATGGAGAAAATCAAGGACACATTCCCTAATTAGTGGAGAAATTATTTCATGTTCTCACAAAGACTTCAAGTTTGATTTTCCTTAACTAATTAACTCATGGAGAGTTAATTGATTAATATTCAAACTACTGGTAAGACCAAATTCAAATTTTACTTCCTATTTTAGACCAGGGACTGTCTAAAAATAGGAATCCAACTTGAACTGCTAAAAATAGAACTTCTATTTTTAGCACTTACATTTTTCATTCCCTGTTGCCCAATCCAGTACTGATGCCCAAACTTCTATTTTTAGCAATTTATTGTTGCAAATTTTCAACATATGGTAAATTTTCTTCATGTCCTCTGCTTTGATTGATCCCATGAGTTCCTTTCTTGAAATCCTAAATTGCCTATTTTTAATGGTGAGATTTTCGACCACCCATCTAATCATAATCGTGTATGGGAGGATTTTAACCCTTGCTCCTATCGTATGCAGGAAAGAATAGGCATCATCCTTGAATTGAAGCCCTGAAGTTCTTGTTCAGTCAACTGTTTCTCTTGTAACAGTAATATTGGGACGCTCATCCTCAAGCCTTTTGTATATGAGCTCCCAAGTTATTGCTCCTCCATTAGAGTTGTAGAATGTATCATAGAATATGGGAACCATCTCTGTAAACTCGGATTCAACAATGCTCTTCTTTTTTTGTTTCTACATCACCTTCCTCAATGACATGTCTTTTGTAGCTTGCCTGAAATGGATAAGATATATCAACGCAGACAATATCGGGCAATTAAGATTGAAAGATTTTTTGAAATGGCTTTGGATCATGAGAAAGGTTTAATGAGATACTCAACAATAACTACACATAACTTGGAAAATGATTAGCTCTCCTCGAGCCGCTAAATATTTACTAACTTGTCAATTCATTCATTTTTGTATTTAAAACACAATTTTTTCACACGCTTGCTGCTCTTATTTGCACATCACAATCTTTAAACAGATACAATATAGCATTGTGCTTTATATAAGGCAAAATGTGATTGCAATTGTTGCAATATTTCATTTCACAAATCATTAATGGGAATTGTGGTAGCATAGCTTAATTACTTGCGAATTTTTCAAAGTATGATTTGTGAAATGAGAAGGTGCTTATAATCGGGATATCAGAGCGAAAGGCTTGATCTCGCATCGCAAATTTTTAAAGGTGTTTTATGATAGTCACATGGAAAATTTCAATTTTTGATTTGCGATGAGGATCTCATCCTTGGGTTATTTTGCAAGATTTTTCAAGGCAATTTCTTAGAGTTAGGTTTTATTATCCTAAGACTAAAAATTTAAAAAGGATCCCCATTTATATCTCTAACCTTAGCTATTGTTATTTATAAAATGGGGGGTGTTTCACAGTACAATAGCACCCTAGGAATGAATGTCCATTAAATATGATTGAAATTTGCTTGGTCTATGAAGAAAACCACCCCACAGATAAGTGCCCTTCTCTACCTAGACTAAAAGTTATGTATCAGGGAACTGAAGGGGTGACTGAACAACTTTGCTACATAAATAAAAGGAGACCTCATGGGCCTTAGCCGTACTAGCAGGGCATGCAAGGGTCATCCCATGCATATTAAAACCCTAACCAGAATACATCCATTCCCTTTTGGGGGGGCTCTGCTCATCCCTCCTGTTCTACACCTCCTCCTTGGTCTTTTGCACCTCAGTACCATTCCCACTCGACCAACCAGTCATTTCAGCCTTATACTCCACCACAACCTCAATGTAATGCACCACCCTAGGGGTGGAGGCCCCCATACAACAATACTCCAGCTTTATTTCCTTCACCTCCTACTCGACCACTGCTTTTACACCCTTCTTCACCTAAAACACCTTAATGCCTACCCAGCCAAATTCGAACCTGAACAATAGACAGACACAACAAGTGTACATTGGAAAGACATCCTACCCTGCTTATGTTGTGGAGATTCAGGAAATCAATATGAGATCTGGGAGAGTAATCCTAGACAACTAACCTCTGCCTCCACCTAGGAAGAGTGAGGAGGAAATAGAGGAAAGCATGCCTAGAGAAAATCCACCGCCCTTTCCTAAGAGATTAACTCATCCAGTCTAGCCTACCCTAGAAGAGAATGAACTTCTAGGTGAATTGAAAAATCTATGTGTCAAAATTCCACTTCTCCAAGCCATCAAGGATGTGCCTATTTACAAAAATTTGATTAAAGAGAAGTGTTTCAAACATCCATGGAGGCGGAAAAGAGACACTCCTACCATTAATTTCATTGGACAGTTGTCTAACTTAATGATGGGGCAGGTAATTTTCCCAAAGTATTTGGACCCTAGAAGCCCTGTAGTAGATGTGCACATCAATGGAACCACTGTCCCACACACTTTGCCTGATATTGGAGCCACCATTAATGTAATTACTAAGGACACCATGCTCAAGCTCAATCTCTAGGGTTCATTAAGAAAGACCACAACAGCCTTGCAACTTGTAGACCATTCCACAGTGACCCCGAAGGGGATTGTTGAGGATGTGATGGTCTCCATTGACTCTTGGGAGTACCCTCCAGGCTTCCTAGTTCTCTAGCCTAAGGCCAAGCTTACTGGTTATCCTCTCATACTCGAGAAACTTGGTTAGCCACTATCGATGCCTACATCAGCTGCAGGGATGGAAACATGACTATCAAAAATGGGAATCTATCTAAGTAATTAGTTTTGTACCCTCCTGCTCAACCATCTCTTGAAGATGACTTACCTTTATGGCTAGAAGAGGAGGAACAAGATTAATTTTACTCAACCCAAATCTATACCTTAGAAATAACCATGGGAGGAGGACAACCAGATGAATATGATATGATTAAACACATACTCCAAAGTCCAACTCCCAACACTTTTTCCTTAGAGGAAGTAGTAAAGGAAACCAGGAGCAACCATCAGATTGATCTATGCTTAGCTAATTCAAACCCTACCCGTTTCAAAACCATAGAATTCGACCCTGAAATAACTTTGAAAATCAACCCCGATCTTTCTATACACCAAGAAAAAAAATTGTGCAATATGCTAAAGGAACATTTGGATGCCTTTGCTTGGAGTTACAAGGAAATGAAGGGAGTGCACCCCTCAATGTGTACTCACCACATTTATATCAAAGAAGGTTTCAAACTAGTCCGACAATCCCAAAGGATAATGAATCCAACTCTCAAATATATATTCAAAGAAGAACTGCAAAAGTTGTTGGATGCAAGATTCGTTTACCCTATCTCGGATAGTGAGTGGGTTTCCCCTTTGGTTTTGGTTCCAAGGAAAAATGGGAAGAGGAGGATTTGTGTCAATTACAGAGAGTTAAACAAAGCAACAAAGAAGGACCATTTCCCTCTACATTTCGTTGACCAAGTGCTAGATAGCCTGGCAGGGAAAAAAAATATCTTTCCTAGATCGGTTCAGCGGGTACAATAAAATCCAAATTACCCCAAAAGACTAGGAAAAAACCACCTTTACCTATCCTTGGGGTACTTTTTCTTATAGGGTCCTTCCTTTTGGCCTATGCAATGCCCTTGCCACTTTCCAAAGGGTAGTCATGAGTATCTTTGTCGAGCTAGTCCATGATGTAGTAAAAATTTATATGGATTATTTTACACCCTATGGGTGTGATTTCCAGGAGGCTCTATCCAACTAAGGTAAGGTGTTGAACACATGCATTGAAATTAACTTGTCCCTTAGTCCCAAAAAATGTGATTTCTTGATGATTGTAGGGATTGTTAAAGGTCATTTAATATCCCAGAAAGGACTGCAAGTGGACCCAAATAAGATAGCCATCATCCAAAGGGTCCCACCTCCGCAAAAACAAAGGGATGTCAAAATTTTTCTAGGTTTAGCTGGATACTATCGGAGATTTATAAAAGACTTCAAAAAGTTAGCTTCTCCTCTATTTGGGTTATTGGCCAAAGACTCTGATTTTTTATGGTCAAAAAGTTGTCAAGAGGCCCTGGACACCCTGAAGGACAAGTTGACCACTGCCCCTATACTTCGAGGCCCAAATTGGCCCTTTCTTTCCATATACATGTTGATGCCTCTGATAAATCCATAGAAGCACCTCTAGGCCAGATATATGACAAGTTACCTTATGCCATTTACATCATCAGTAAGAATCTGTCAAAGGCCAAACTGAACTACATAGTGACTGAAAAGGAGTTCCTAGCTTTTGTGCATTCATTGAACAAATTTAGCAATTACATTACAGTTTACCAAACATTTTTACATACTGACCATGCTGCAACTAAATACTTGATGAATAACCTGATGTGAATGCCCAGATTATTAGATGGTTACTTTTATTATAATAGTTTGATATAACTATTATTGATAAGCCTGGCAAAGGAGAATGTTGTTGTAGATTTTTTTATCTAGATTAACTTTGCCTGCAGGTGAGGAAGGAATGGTTGAGGATCAGTTACCGAATGAACACTTATTCTCCATTTCAGTTCCCTCTCCATGGTTTTTTGACATAGAAAACTACTTGGTATCTACATATTTTCCACCGAACTTGTCCTCCAAAGAGAAAAGAAATATTGTGAGGAGGAGCGCCCCATTCACTTGGATTGGGGAAAACCTCTTCAAACTAGGCCCGGATCAAATTCTAAGAAGATGTCTCAGGGAGGAGGAAATATTTGACATCCCTCTGACCTGTCATGATGGGCCGAGTAGAGGTCACTTTGTAACAAAGAGGATTAAGCATTCAAGGTGTTACAAGCTGGTTATTATTGGCCCACTCTTTACCAAGATGTGAGGAGGTATACTAGTCAGTGTGATCGATACCAAAGGATGGGAAAACCTACCCCAAGGGATGAAATGTCTATGCAACCTCAAGTGACTTTCGAGCCATTTGACAAGTGGGGCATGGATTTCATTTCAGCCATTGACCCTCCATCTAGCCAAAAGTAGTACATCATTGTTTGCACTAACTATTTAACCAAGTGGGTTGAAGCCAAGGCCATCAAAGCAGCAACAGAGGAGAAAGTGGCCCAATTCTTAAGGGAAAATGTATTTTATAAGTTTGGGTACCCTAAAGAGCTGGTCATTGATCAAGACAACCAGTTTACATCTCCCATCATTGAAAAGTTGTTAGTCCAGCACAAGATCAAGCATAAAACATCCACTCCTTACCACCCACAAGCTAATGGGCAAGTGGAGGTGACCAACAGAGCGTTAGAGGACATTCTAAACAAAGTGATTAGCAGTAGCATAAAGGACTAGGTAGATAGACTAGTTGAGGCCACCTGGGCCTACAATACCATCTAGAATACCACCACTGGGTTCACTCCTTATGAGTTGGTCTATGGGAAGAAGGCCTTGATGTCCATTGAATTTGAGTACAACACATTAAGAATGGCAGCACAACTAGATCTAGATCTCAACAGGGTGCAATAAGAGATATTTCTCCAGCTGAATGGGTTAGATGAGTTTAGAATGTAGGCCCTCCTACACACAGAGGTGACTTAAGTTCAAAGGAATATCTGGCATGACAATAACATAAAGGACAAACAATTTAAAGAAGGTGATTGGGCTTTGTTGTATGATTCCATATACAAGGATTTTAAAGTCAAGTTAAGGACTAGATGGTTAGGGCCTTCTGTCATAGAAAAATTTCATGAAAATGGGGTAGTGCAGATGAGAACCATTGATGCAGAGGCTATTCCTTTACTTATCAATGGGCACAGATTGAAGGTCTAAAATAATCCCTTGTCAAAGCAAGAATTCATTAATGGAATTAGCAAAACAATGATGGTATTGGAGCAAGTATCAGCTTCTACCCCATCAAGTCACTGAAAAATAAAAAAGAATTAAAAAAAGACTCAGGTGAAAACCTCCATGAGGCACCTAAGTCCCATTTTTGGGTTGAAAAGCTCTTGTGGCGGCCCAGTGGTGTCAAAAAAAGATAAAAGAGATAAAAAGATCTCTAGATGCCAACCTCTTTTGAGGCACCCAAGGAAAGTAGCTAGGATGAAAACCTCTTGGAGGAAGACTAATTGTTTTCAAAAAAAAAAAAGATTTAAAAAAACCTTCAAAATGTTGTTTGCAAGTCAGCAGGAGGAGGATGAGAGCAATACGAGAGAAGAAAAAGGACCTATATAGTTCATGTTTTCATTCCTCCCTTCCATATTCTTCATCATCCCATCATTCCCTACATTTGTGAACTCATCTAGCTTAGCTTGCAAAGGTTGTGTGTTTTCTACAAGATTCCTTGTAAACATACAGATTCCCTAAAATCCTACAGGATGAACTTGTAGGAATTTCAGTGGCTTGGGAATCCCAAGAAAAAGTGACCCTAGAGCAAGGGGATGACCTGCTTGCGTCAAAATAATAAAATGTTTACTTCACCACTGTATCACCATGCCTCTCACCACCATGATTACAGTTGCATTAAAAAGATTACAGTTTCCAGGAAAAAAAACAAATAAAAGAGGATAAGAACATAGGACAAGGGGACAACACCTGAAGGCTATACCTCTCACCTACCAATCACTATGCCCCTTCTCTACCAATGACAACAACCTTCATTCTCTAGAAGTGAAGGAATGAATAAAAATTTAGGGGAGAGGAAGCTACAAGACATCCTATAGATTTCTTGTAGGAAATCAAGTAGCCGCCTATCCCACAAAACAAAATTTCACAGGTTGCTGTCATATTCAGCATGGAGATCCCAATGACAAGGAAGCTCCTCCAGGGCTTAGTAGCAGCAGCAGGATCATCAGCATCACCATCCAGTACCTACACATCAAAGAAAAAACATCAAAGGGGGGCAATAAAAAAACACACACACACACACACATGCAGCAAATACACAGCAAGGGCATCACTCTTTAATAAGCAGCATCAAGGCATCTTATCATAGGTATGTCATCTCGCTTAAACTCTCTTGTTAGCATAATATGATAAAAAATGTAGATTTGTGAAAGACTTGGTTTTATAAGCAAAGGTGGCCAGTTAACTTGGCCACCTTCAGCTAGTCAACGAGGAGAATACATTTAGTTCACTACACGCATGGCAGTAGTCAAATCAGGAGAAAGAGGAGATGAGGCCAAAAGTGGTTAAGTTACGGATGACCGAAGTGGGAGATGATTACGAGGAAAGGAGGAATGATGAAGTGGTAGTGGGACCAATGGTCGAAAAGTGAGTTCTTTTACTTTGGTCGCCAGCACACCATCCCACACAATCACCCATATGAGGAAATAAATCACTGCTTCACATGCATAGGATCCATTCACAATCCTGAGGATACATCGAAGAAAGGTTTCTCTTGACTCTTGAAGCAGTGTCTACAGGAAAGACAGTGAGTCGTTTTCAACACAGGAGCACCTATAGGATCCTACAGGAAAACCTACAGGAGAACCTAGAGGATACAGAGAATTCATCTACAAGAATGGTAGTGGTTATTTTGAGAAGAAAATCAAAGGTTGGCTTCATCGGGCAGTAACCAAGAGGTAGGAGATATACCTTCCCACACTTTCCAAGTTAAAAAATATATAGAAAAACCTAATATTTTGTTAAGGAGATTGTAATCAAGGGAAATTGTATACAGAATTGTCATTTAAAATCTCTCACCCATTATAATTTGGAATTAGACACCTAAAAGATTCCACAATCATCAGAGGAAAATGACAGGGGGATTTAACAAGAGGGAACAAACCATCACAGTGAGAATTCATCAGCACCCTCCTATAGTAGAGATCTTCACAAGACAAAATTGGATGGGTTTCTTGGAAAAAATGAGGGGATATGATGATGAGATGGCCAGAGAATTTTCTTTCTCACTCATACCACTAACTAGGACTCATGCCACTACTGTGGTGAAACACCTCTCTGTAGAAATCACCCCTCAAGTTAGGTAGAATCACCACACTTCCTTTAGGGTTGCCTTGGAGAAAGGAAGATAAGGGTAACAACCAAATTTCAAAGAATAAATTCTTTTTGGAAGGAGAGGAGGTAATGGAAGACAAAAATGGGGTCAGAAGATAAATCCTGCCATACCCTTGGAATGAAATTAGCTACCACCTCATTAAGTATATATCATGTAAAGGAAGATATAGTGTGGTATATGGATACCATTTCAGGATTCTCCAAGAACCGGGGTTTGAAGAAAACACACCTCCTCAAAACAGACTAAGCATACCCTAATTTCTTCTTTAATCATTGATATATATGAGCATCAAGGTGCAGGAAAGAAAACATCAATAGCTAGCCCATCATGGGTTAATAAAACTTATCCTAGAAGATGCCCTCCAAAACCTAAGACTCCCTATTACATGGACAACTTTCACAGACATGCAGACAGAGAGGGAAATAAAAACTCTAGAATATGAAAAAATCCCCACTGTTAGTGAGAGGGATGAAGAGGAAACAAAGGAGGAAGAAGAATAAGAAGAGGAATAAAATGAGGAGGAAAGTGATAAAGAGATAGAAGAAGTTGCAAAAGAAGAAACTAATGAACAGAGTGAGGAACTGGAGGGAGAAGAAGAAGAGAAAGAAAAGGATGAGAAGGAGAATGGAAAAGAGGAAACAAAAGGAAAGGAAGAACAAAGGTCTATAATTAAAGGAAAAGAAGGGGAGGAATCACCAAAGGTATCTCCAAAACCCACTGAGAAAGAGGCAACAACTTCCCTCGCTGCCCTAAGTACCCCTATCAAGCAAAAAGGGAAGAGACAGGGACAAACCCCATTCTACTTTAGGAGAAGAAAAAGTACAAGGATCAGGCAAGGAAAACCTCAAACACCCACCAAAGTTTCTATTTTCATTGAAGACTCACCAAAGAAATAAGAAAATATAGCTCCTCTTGTGAAAAATCAAGGAAAATGATCATTAGGACAAGCCTCTCCCAAATCTCCCATCACTTATGTTAGGAGGCATGTCACCAGGTCTATCTCATCCAAAGGAAAAGATCCCCTACAGGAGACATAGAAAGACCTACAGGAAGCAAAGGCCGTCCTACAGGAAACTCTGCTAAACCTACAGGAAACTCAGAAAATGGATCAAGAAGGGATCATTCAACAAGAAACAAAGAAGGAAGAGCCAAAGCTGAGGGAACCTAGTCGTCAACCCAACCTTGAATCTTAATACAGGTTCATTGAAGGGGGTAGGGTGATTCCATAGAAATTTTCCATCCCCTTATTCTTTGATCTTGAAAAAGAAAGGGCAAGAACACATAGGTGGATGAAAATTTCCAAATCTAAAGGAGTGGAGGACATAAGCCACATGGAGGAGAAAGTAAAGGAGATGGGAAGAGAACTAAGTAGTATAAGGGATAGAGAGGAAATGAAGAAAGCTTAGTTGGAAGCAAATAATTCATGGCTAAGGGGAGATTTACAAGAGAGAGAAAGTCAATAGGCATCCATGGCCAGTTTATCCTTAGAGAAATCCAGTGCAGGATGCTAGCAAAGTCCTATGCATTGTGTCTTGAGGAATATTGGCTATAGTTCGAAATTAAGACTTTAGCACAGAGAGGCACTATGGCCTTCCAAGATTATAGACAATTCATTGATCTCTGTGATCAAAGCACCTTGGAGGATAGAGTTAAAATGTCTGAATTTTATCCACACAACTTCGCCTTGACAAATCTGAATCTGTGGGACCCAAATTCAAAAATAAGGGATTTTCAATTGATGTCTTTAGCATCATGGATGAATCATGAGGTGTTAATATCTACAGAGGTGAAGAAAGTAATTGTTATCACTCTAAAATCTCCCTAGATTTGTTATGAAAGAAATGATAGAGGCTTTCGAGATTAGGATCTAGCCTTCCTAATGCTCAGAGAGGGCTCTCTCTTTATGATTTAACTTTGTTTAGTTAATTGATTTTAGGCTAGTTATTTATGCTTTGATTGGGTTTTGATTTTGATTTAGTGGTGGAATCACTGACTTAGATGGATAGATGGATGTCTTGTACCATTGGGCTATGGGCTCAAGTGTCAAGAAAACAGGACTGGATCAAGTTCTAAAGATAGTGTTTACAGGGCAAGGTAGTTGAGTAAATTTAGATCTTCTAGGCTGTATGGTGAAGTGGTTTTCAATCAAGGTCAAGGAGCAATTAAGGGTTCCTCAAACTAGATAATGAAGGAAATGGTAGGGTTTAATCGAAACTAGGGAGAAGTGAAGGATTCCCTATTGTGGATATCAGAAGAAAACATTAAAATGATTAAATGTTCAAGACGGAGTGTACTTAAACAAATTCTGTAATAAATTTCTAGTTATTTCATTCAATTTAGATAACATGCAATTTTGTGAAACACATAAGAAAATAACAATTTGACAAAAAGAAAATACTTCACTGAAGTGGCCCAACACATGAATCCTGTAATGCAATCTCTTTATTACTCAGTCCAATATGTTGACTTAAAAAATTGGTACAATGAACCCTCAAGTTACAGATCAATACAACTATAGAATATGTCAAGCAATCCACCTTCTATACTTTTAATTATAAAGTATTTATACAAAAATTTATTACAAAATATCCCAAAATGTTTAGGGAATTATTCTAGGAAAAAGAAATATCTTCATGCAAGAAGATAGAGACGGATATTCAACTGCTGTAAGTTGTCCTTGTTTGTTTAGTTGTGTTGTCTTATGCTTTGATCTTTTGTTGTTGGTCTTCCACGCTGACTATTCTTTTACTTTGCCCTTTAACTGATACTCTTTGACTAAGCTGACCTGTTGCTTTTATTTTTACTGCTCTGTATTCACTTTTAATTTGCAATTTCACGGTAGATCATTTAACTTTTCCCAAGTCTCTATGTTTGGTAATTTAATATTACCATTCTTCTATAGACTTCATCGGCTTCTGTTTATTTTTAGAAGGTGGGCTTGTCCACAAAAAGGTGTTTTACCTCATGCTGGAGGTAAAATAGGTTCTCAAAAGTCTGGTACAGAACCTTTCCTATGGGCACCCCTTTCATAAAATAATTATTGGCTTGATCTCTTTCCACTTCTCTGGTTTTCAAGTTGTAGTCTTCATGTGGCATTAATCTATCGTTTATTACCAAAGGATTTGGCAGACCTTTCTGCCTCAAAGCATCAAACTTAACCATGAACTTGCCTATAGCTAGCTCCATGGTTTGGCATTTGTCTTCAAGCTGCATCATTAAGTTTCTCTTGGTGAGCACTTTCTTTACCTCCAATATAGTTCCAGTCCTGTCAACTATTTCCAACTCCTACAATTCATATTTATTTTTAGAGTTAAGGAATTGGATTATTCTTTAGGCTTCTTCTAGCATGTCTCCAAGTTCGGCCTTAACTCTCTCAATTCCTTCAGTAGCCTCTTTGACTAAATAAATTTGTTCAAAGATGACCTATATAGAAGTCCAAATATCATTGACAGAGTCAATGATATTGGCCCATAGTTGTTGTTTAGTTTGGGCAAGTGGCTCCTTTAATGTCAATTCTTTTTCTAAGTTTTTTATTCTCTCAATCAAACTATTTGACTTCTGTACTTCATTTTTGTGAATAGTCTGGGCCAATTTCTTCTCATCCTCCAGACTTGTTATTTGTTCTTTGAGTTTATTTATTTCAGTGGTCTGAATGGACATGTCCTCCATGGCTTTAAACATTTTACTGGCTTCATCACTTGGATGAGTTGGTGTTGTTGTTGAACCTATTGCTGATGTAGATGTTATTGCAGTTGGAAGTGTTGTAGCTAGTGGAGTTGTGGGGGCCAATGAAGCTGCCAAAGTTGATGGAAATGTTGTTGTAACTGTAGGAATGGAAGTGGCAGTGGTTGTCTCAAGGTTGGCCTGTTTCAATTGTATTAAATTTTCCAATTCCGTCTCCATTTCTTTCAATTGATCATTCAACTGAAAAATGAGATCCATCATTTCCTCCTGTTGGGTTTGGCTTTCTAGGACCTCCTTGGTATGTGGATGCTCTGAATGAGGCAACTTCAGTTGCTTCTTCAAACTAGAAATATCCTCATTTTTCTTTTTTATCAGTTTTTCTGCAGCTTTGAAATCATTGGGATTATACCCAATTTCAATCACCAAGTATTCCAGTGACTTGATTATGTTTTCCTTGGCCTGTGAGGATGCCTTTTCCAACTTAAGATGTGATGTGATGTTATCCAGTGAGCTTTGAAGTTTGTGCACAATCATTGCTTTATTGGTCATTATGGGATAAATCATCTCACCTGCCTGCTTATGGAATTCACTTTGGTCAATACGGTGAAAATCCCAAGCCAAAACTTCAAAATTTGTTTTCCTGTAGTCTGTTGATGATCTGGGCTACTGGACTGTAGGCTACATGAATTTCATTTTCATTTTACCTGTTTTAATGTCAAAGGCTAACATTAATCTATTTTGATTTGCATGTGTTTGTTTAAAGTATTGGGCATAAGTTTCAGCCTTTAATTCCTCATTCCTAAACTTGATTTCCTTGTACTTCTCTTTTATATCTTTCTCTTTATCCACAAGCTTGCTGGATGAAGAGACTTCAATGCTAAATTGTTTTTCAATAAGTTGAGTGTTTGAAGTAGAAGGCTGGTGAGTTTCCTCTGAAACTATTGGGCCTTTACTCCTTCCAACCATTGTGTCAGTGTTAGTGATTTCTACTGTCAAAATGGTGTCTTCTTGCTCAGTTACATGGTTAAGCTTGGGCCTCTTCTTGTAACTGATCTCAAACCTGTCATCTATAGTGTCCATCCTGGAGTTAGAACCTTCTTCCCTGGTTCTTTCCACATTTCTATCTTCATTAGCTGGAGTCTATAGGATGGGAGTAATAGTCATATGTCCTCGTAGGTTTGGAACCTGTAGAAAGAAACTAGTATCAATCTACTTTTCCACATCTATTAAAGTATTCTCCAACCATTCCGACTGGTTGGCATATCTTTCAATGTCTAGCCTGGGTCATGTATGAAAGGACTTAGCTTGAATTTGAGCCTTAGTTTATTTATGACTCCATTAGGGTCATACTACCACATGAAACTGCGTTTGAAGTTCATTAGTTGTAATATTTTGTCTCCCTCTTGTCCAGTTTCCCTATTATTACAAATAAAAGGGCCCAATTGACTTTTGATTTTAAACTGGGTTTTCTTCCTAGATGATAGGAAATTAACTTCATCAGAGTTTATGATTTTCCTGAAATACTCTAATGCAAATATCCTCATTGGGAGGTATATGGTCAGCTTGTAGGGAGTGAGTTGGCATCCATATATTCTGATTTTTGTGTGGTCCCGGTATAGATACCAATCTCCCACCCTACTATTCTTAGCCAACTGTAAAACTCTTTTAATCTCCTCATTGATTGTGGGCTGATAGCTACTGGTTAACATGTTTATAACTAGATGAACAAATGAATCAATGAACTCTTTATAACCAAAAATAGTGGAATATCTTTGGATCAATGGTGTCCAATAGATGACAGATCTTGGATGGCCCTTGGTGTCTAACTTTTGGATGCTGACTGGAAATTTATCTGACTGAAAGTATAAGAACATGTGAAACACTATTAATGAGTATTTTAAGACTCTCTCATTTGGTAATCTAATAAACCGTTCATGGATTATGTCTGATATGAATTGAGAAAAGTTGTAAATTGTAGCAGGAGGATTTCCTGGGAAAAATATAGAAAGGAAAGAAAGAACAACCTCATCCACATGTTCATCAGTGGTGTACCCTAGGATGCAAGATAGCATGGTTATTATTTGTCTTCCTCTCTCAAATAAAATGGTGGCAGCATATGGAGGACTATCTGTTGGAGTATGAGACTCTTCAATGATGAAACTTTGAAAGATCTAAGCTTTCTTGGGAAGGTCTAGCTTGGTGTAGAGTTAAAGTAAGCCTTCAATGGAAAGTGGGGTCTCATTTGGACCTGGCTGGATCTGCAGCATTTGATTTATTGACTCTGCAGTAATGGTGAATAAAACTTGTTGGTCAGGGGTGACTATGGCTCTTGGACTTGGAACATAACAAGCTTGACAAAAGTGGATGATTTCTGGGAATAGGTGGACTTGTGGGAACAAGTACTTGGGAAAATTTGACTCCCATAGGTGAATGTCATCATTCTGGTTCAAAAACTTGTCTTTAATCCAGCAGTGGAGTTTCAGTAGGTGTCTAGGGGAAGCAGTATCTTTAATTTGAAACTCTCTGTCAGCCAATGGGAGGTGGTCAATATCCAGGTGAGGGGTTTGCAGAGGTCTTACATCCAAAGAGCTTTGGGGAGCCATAATTTGTTTTGTTCAATGGAATTACTCTTTATGTGGCTTTAGGAGTAAGGTCAGAAGGTCTAGAACAGCGGGGAGGGTAATTACAGTGTGTAGAACCGGTTTTTTGGACGGACAGTCAGGATTTCTTGAGTTTAACAAGGTTTTTCAATTAATTTAATTAACCTTTTAATATTTATTATGCATAGATTAAATCACAGGGTTGTTTTGGTTCTTTCAAGGATACCTGGAAATTGACGATTTGGTGCGTAAACAGGGTTCTATGGTAGCAACAGAGGTTACTGAGGCTTCAGTAGTCAATTTGCTGCTTCAATTTGGTGTCTGCAGTGTCTTTGAGTGGAAAAATTTGGTAAAAATGGTCGTGCAGAGGTTTAGGGTGTCATAATTGGTTAACAAAGGTTTGCAGTGAAAATGAGTGAAAAGAGCAAATGAGGGCTTTTTCGTCCTTTTAACCAATAACGGTTAGATTTTTGCGCAACATTTAGTACATGAACAGTGGGCAGTATTTCTTTTATGCAGGGAGGCGGTTTTAGGCCATATCACACCGCTTTTGGGTAGAGCATCGTATTTTTCGCGAGCACGTGATATAACCCGGTGCTGCCACATAGCAAAACAGTGCCCGGCCAAAACCACGAATCTCGCTTGCCTTTGGATTGTTAACTGTCGGACGATGAATCTGTACGATATGGATGTGCGCTATTGGATATGGGGGTGGGAGATCGGAGGGATATCGCGTAGAGAAGTTGCACTGACGGAGTGGGAAAGTGGTTGGCGGGGCCCAGGGTTTAATTACAATGAATTGTAATTAATTAAGAAATAATGACGAGATTTTTAATATAAGTGATGGGTTAATAAAGGTGGGGATCATGGGTTTATATGGCAGAGGGTTTTAACTATACACCAAAGTTTGGTGAGTTAAAAGGTGTCTGGGAATTATAACGTGGGGAATTATAAACTGGGACTTTTAGGAAATAACTTAGGATAAAGGGTTTTAGTGGGTTTTTAAGGGGAAAAGGAAAAATTAATAAGGGGGGAATGAATTATTTGTGATGGGAATAAGTTTCACACTAGGGAAAGGGGTTTTAGGAAGGGGAAATGATTTTTGAAGGGTAATGTCTAGGGAAATGTGTGAAACCGAGGGATAAAAGGTCAAAATGAGGGGAAAGGGTTTTTACAAGTAAAGAAGGGATAATGAGGGGAAGTTAATAAACTAAGTATATGGGGGGTCTAGTGAGATGAGGGGAAAATAGTAAATAATCTTTAGTGAATGTCATTTCTCTTTGAAAATTCCTCATGCACATGAAACATAGGATTAAGCATGATGAATGTGCTTTTGACTTAGCAACCTTGTGCACTTGCAAAACTTCTTCTACCTACCCATTATTTACCCTAGCATTTTCTCTTCATTCATTGGGTGCATTTGAGCTTGCTGACCCTTCATTTATTTTTCTTTTGATAAGAAAAATATCTAACCTTATAACTTCCAATGGCTCATATTAAACTAATGAGCTCATTATTATTCTCTACCTAACTACTGATATGCCAAGATTAAACAGTTTGGCTAGATCTTTATTCTCTATCTATCAACATGAAATTTAAAGCATAAATGAGTCAAGATTAAACTATTTGACCATCATGGATAGTGGCATTTTTGACAAGCTGCACAGAATCTTATTTTGCCAAGTAAAGTAAAAAGTATTGGCATTTGAATTTGCACACTTTCATGATCTATTTTTATCTCTTTTTGGGGTTCATATTTTTTTATTTTTGTATCTTTTTCTTTCTTTTTGTCCTTTGATTATTCTTTTAGGACATACCCTCTTTACATTTTTTAATTTTAATATGGGAAAACATTTTGCAGAAAAAAAAGAGTATGTACAATATTATAAGACTAACCATAGCCAATTCAAAATTATGAATCTTATTATGATAGGACCCTAACAGTGATGGCAAGAGAAGAGATAGAAACCCTCATAATAAGGGTTGAGTAATCAAATCCAATGGTTGTCATCAGCACCCACAACCTGATTGCAAATGACCCTAAACTTTCACCTAGATACCTTGTTGCCCAAGCGAAAGTAGACACACACTTTGAGGACATGTTCAGATTGTTAAGGGATGACAGCATGCAAGCTTGACAAAGGAGATGGAACACTTTTCACTACAACCTGAAAATTAGAGAGTATCATTCTCCTCAAAGAATGAGAGAAGCACTCATTAGGGGAGTTTTGAGGTCCAAAATGGGCCTCCTAAGGAAATTATAAAATAATAGTGGAAATAATAAAATAAGGTTACATTACATCATCAAATTTTAGAGGGAAAAAAAGAAAAACTATTTTTCAACTTGTATTTTCAACTTATCTCCCTACGGGTTACTCAAATTTCACGTGGAAACATTCGTTGGATACAGAATTTGATTAATCATCCAAGGAGTGCCCATGTTTCATACTTTCAATGGACCCTACTACACGAAAAATGAGAAATACATGAAAAACATGACTGCTCACATTTTTTAATGTATTTCTCATTTTTATTATAGCAGGGTCCATCGAAAATATGCAACATGGGTACTCCTTGGATAAGGAATTAAATTTTCCATCTAAAGAGTAATCTTGCTCGAAATTTGAGTAAAAACTTAGGGAGATAAGTTGAAAAACTAGTTTTGTTATTTTATTATTTTTTAATCATTTTACTTTTTTACTCCAAAAATGGTGAATCATCCTCCATGGTTGACATCATCATCCTGAATCCTATTGGTTCTTATAAAGTTTATTTTGGTTGGACATTTTTCTTAGGAGGCCTATTTTAGAACTCAAAAATCCCCTAATGAAACAGAACACCCATGTACAAGCAAGCTCCCCAAAGACTCAAAGTCAACTGGATTGGCTTGAGATTCAGTCAATCACTGCTCTTAGGAATGTTACAAGAAGGAAGGAAAAGGAAGAAATAAAGTAGTGAGAGGAGATAGACAGGAAGGCGGGATTCTATGCATAGGAAGAGGAAACTACAACAGAAGCATGGGATGTCAGGGAGGCCACTAGAGAAATGAAGGACATGGATATAGATTGAGTTGCTCAGAGGATGAGAAACACTTTCAATAGGGGGATGATGATGAAATTGATCATTGGGTAACTATATGGACCTTAATACACCTCCAATCTTATTTAAATCAACTCTTCTCATAATTCCTTACATATTTTGATTATATTTTTCTTCATGAGATGAGTAAAAGTGATATGTTATGCCTAGTGGACTAATGTGCATTGATTGCAGGTTTTAGAGAGTAAATCATGGAAATTTTGGCTAATTAAGGGCAGAAACTTGAATGAGACAAGGAGGAGATATTGTAGGGGATAGATCCTCCTCATTTACTCCTCACTCATTCAAATATTCCTTCATCAAATCACACTAGCTCGGAGTTGTAAGTAGCCAAGCCATGAAGATCAAAAGGCAGTCGAGCCAGTGAAAGTTAAAGAGCTAGTTCATCTTGAGTTTGAGAGTCGAGCCTCCCTAGATTTAAGGAAGTCATTGGAGACTTCAGTTGTATAAATAAGGATACCTAGAGCCTCATTAAGATTTGAATTTTTGATGTAAAAGCACTAGGCATTTTCGAGTTTAAGACTTGTGGAAGACATTGTTATGTATTTTTTTGTTATGATAATGAGAATGAGCATTTCCTTGATCCAGCAATGAGTTGACTTAGAGGGTTGAATCTCTTGGGTTAGGGTCCAACCCTAGCAGCAAAGGCTCCTCTTCTTGTATTTGTATGCTTAGTTTATTTCATAGATTAATGGTTGAATTGTCTTTATCATTATTTCATCACAAGTAGTTGTGGATTTGATTAGTTTGCTTCCATTTGTGCATTGCTTTAGTAGTAGCTTAGGAAGATAAAGGAATATAAAAAAGGTTTTTAGTAGGTGTATTTGGCTTCGTTCCTCCCTTCGGCGACCATGGTTTGAGGAAATAACTCCTATGCATCCCCAAAAGGACAGAATTCTGATTTCTCATGGAATTTAGGTTTTCTATTACTTAGACCAGCATTTTATTAGTTTTCAAGAATAGGATTTAATTGTCATTTCTGATATCTTCAGCCTTGCATTAGATCTCATAAAGGTTTCACATTATTCTGCAAGTTTTCCCATGCATGAAATAGGCAACTAGATAATAAAATTTTGCTTTCCCTTAGTTGATTGAAAAGCTTTCTTGTTTAACATGATTCATGGATAAATGTCAGTGATTGATGCAGTGCATAAGTTTCAGCAGCGTAGAAAGATTTCATGACCACAACCCCATCCTAACCTCATCCATCCATGGTTATCACTTTTTCCACTAAATCCCTCACCAAATTCATCATTCCATAAGAATACTTCTCCAAGCTTGTTGAGCAAATCCAACCATCTCACAAACTCTATTTTGAGATCTGAAGGATTCTTAGCCACTCTAGTGCGTCATTTCTCCCACTATTCACCTTCCCTAAGCCTTACACCACCTTCCAAATCCATCTTCTTGCTCTCGATCAGATCTTGTAGGGGCATTAAGACATCCTGTAGTGCCCTATTTTGAGGCCGAATTGTGGAAAAATCACCTAGGAAGATAGAAGAAGACCCTTACTTGCCTCCCAAGCCATCTAATCATTCACCATCATCCCTAATCCACCTGCCACATCACTAAGAGAAGTTACCCTTCACATTTTCACATAAAAAAGACAAAAAGAGAAAAAAGAGTTATTTTGTTCATTTACATGCACAACAATAGAATGTTTGGATCTTTCAAATTGCATTCCTAGGACAGTAGGATTACACATATGTTAACTTAGCATTATTTTGAAGCAAATCCCCTTAGCAGTTAGTTAGATGAAAGGTGTGTTTAAGCATTTGATTTCAGTCTCTTTCTTACTATAGTAGACAAGATTTCATTCAGTGCAAATTTCCCTTTTTCTCATTAGTAATCAAGCTTCTTCTGAATCAATAGAAGAATGGTTTGAGAAACCATAGTGGTCTATCGCCAGCTTAGCAGTACAAAGAGCAGACCCATCGCATCTACTTGTGTATACAACACTATCACCTCCAAGTTCATATGAATCCCGGGTTGATAAATTAAAGTTGGTAGCCCCAGGAGTTGCAACATTATTGTTGCAATATTGGTGCTCATCACCAAGCCATCTTCCATGATATGATACTCATCATCCCTATCACCTCCACCTTGTTGTTGTAACGTGTGCATAAATTGTTGGTACATTTCAGCATGTTTTCATGCCTACAAGATCCACTCCTGCAAATCAATCCCATAAGAACTCACTGCTGCAATGTGATTCACCTGCACTCTTTTACTAAGAGCATATTCAACCTTGTTTTCCTTACACTTAATGTACCTGATCTCAAAATCAAACTCACTGAGAGTAGCTAACCATCTATCTTTCCTTAAATTCAAATTAGGTTGGTCAAACAAGTACCTCAATCCACCATGATCACTCATCAAGATGAACCTCTTTCCAAGAAGATAATGTCTCCACATATTCAAGGCATGAATAATATTTACCAACTCGAGATCATGAGTCACATAGTTTTGTTCATGCTCATTCAATTTCCTTGAGTCATATCATACCACGTGTCCTTTTTGCATCAGAACTCCACCAAGTCCTCTCTTGCAAGAATTTGCACATACCATGAACTCTTTATCAAGATATGAAATCTTCAGAACTGGAATATTTGTAAGCAATTGCTTCAACTTCTTAAAACTCGCTCCACACTCCTCAGTCCATTCAAACTTCTTTCCTTTTCACTGCAAATATGTAATAGGATAACAAATCTATGATAAGTTCTTGATGAACCACTTGTAGTAACCTTCTAATCCCATAAATGATCTAACCTTGTTAGGGTCCCACCCTAACCCCCTTATCTATGTAATGGGACCACGTCATACTTAAGAGTCAATAAAGCCCATATTAATAATTGTAAGTGGTTAATCCACAATTAATAAAGGAACCACAGTTAGTTGCAAATGGGCCGACGGTATTAGTAATAAGCGATATTGACCCGTGGTATTACTTGTAGGAGTCATATATATAGGATAGTAACTCCCTGCGAGGAGCATCGTGTATTATCTTTGTAATCGAGCTCTGCTCTATTGGAGGTTGCCCCCTCGAAGAGGCAAGTGAACATTACTCTCTGAAATAATAAAGTCATCGCTATTCTGTGTTCTGGATATCTTTTCTTCGCATATTCTGTATTTGGGTATCATTTGCAGGTTAAGAAGCATAACAAGTGGTATCGGAGCTCTTTCCAGGGCTGGTGGGATCTCCAATTAGCAGCAATTTTTTTTTTTTGGCTCGAGACGTGTTCCGACGTCTTTAAACCACGGGATCTATCGTTGAGTGCATAAATCTGCGGATTTGGGGAGGCATGCGCGCAGGAAATACAAGAGGTGGTCACGTCTGTTGGACTCCCTTGTAACCCCTGTGGGTACCCCTTCGAGTAGTAGCGCATTAGACAGAACCGCGCACGGACTGTCTTCCACGTACCCTATGGGTATATAGGAAGCCCCATAGCTACCTTGAAGCCTCGCCATAGATAAACTTTCGACCGTCTTGTGGCTACAGTACACCGAGAAAAGCACTCGGAGAGATTACTCGCCCGTACGATAGAGTAGTCGGGTTGTACGGCTAAGGGTACGGTCGATCCTCCTTAGTTAGAGCGCTGAAACATTAGGCCGAGTACTACTGTCAAACCCTTATGTATATTGCGATATGTAGCACCTGACACTCCTCAAGACCATAGTTCCCTTTCTATCGGGGGATCGCGCATCACCTATTCCAGATCAGCGAGTGCAGCAGCAGCAGACATCAGTCCCGCAGCTCTATCCGATCAGCAGCAGCAGTGACCCACGATCCAGATCTCTCAGATCCACTAAATCAGTGTAGTTGTGAAGGGTTCCTGTGCCTGGCTATAATTTTCGCAGGACTTTTTGCGGTAGTGCCTGGCTATCATCATCTGTAGCCTTTTCTTCTGCAGCCTCTATTTGTGTTTGATTGTCGATCATCAAAGGCTCATCATCTGATATGTCAGTCCCTTGAACATCTTCTGCTTCAGCCTCCATGTGCTCTACCTGTTTATGGATGAAAATATCCTGTAATGTAATTTTCTTCTTTTTATACCATAGCTTCAGGAATTTCTTCTGTACATTAATATTGATAGTACCCACGGATTCCATCCAAGGATATCCCAAAACAACATCCATATTATCCATCTCTGAAGCATAAAAATCACCATGCAACACATATTTATCCATAGAAATCTTTAAATCCTTGTACACTTGAACATCCTCATTATCAACCTGTGTATGTTCAATTTGTTTTGCTGGGACTTGCAATTTTTTTGCCAAATTAATACTGATAAAATTATGTTTACAACTAGGATTGATAGAAACAATGATCTTCTCTTTCTGAATCAATCCATGAACCTGTAATAAGGAGATACCAACAGAAAATAACCCTTTAGGTTCCTTGGTTTCCTTCTTTCCTGTGAAAATAAAATCTTTGCTAGGCTGTGTGTCTGTCTGTGTGAGCTTATCCGCAAGATTAGCTTTATGGTCAAAGTGGTCCATAAGAGCTTTTGTGAATTCGTCCCAAGTCAAGGGTCTTCGAAGGCAACGTTGATGTCTTTGCCACCATTGCAATCTTTCATTGTCCAAGTACATTTGTCCCACACTCAGCTGAGTCTCATAATCATTGATGAAATTCACTCTAAAACATTTCTCCATTTGTGCTATCCATTTGGCTGGATGAGAGCCATCAAATGCATACAAGTCCTCCAAATTCAGATATACGCCCGCCATCACAAAAAAATTGGCGAAAATTTGAAAATGTCACAGTTTCGTCAATATTGCTCAGAATCGCTATTATAACCTATTTTTGGAAATGTAACAACCATTCTGCATCTGTCCATGTGATAGAAATCCTGATTCAGACACTGTAATTTCAGATCTGCACTGCTACTCTCCCGCCATCACCCCAAAATTTCTGAAAAAAGAGCTGATTTTAAATCAGCGATATCTCCCTCATCTGGACTCCGATTCAACTGATTTTTTTTTTAATTTGGGTATTTTTCCACAAAGAATCCAGATCTACAATTAGATTTTGTAGATATTGCACCAAGACGTCTAGATCTGCGCCGCAAACTCGCTGCCCTGAAAAATTATCTACAACCCCATTGATTTTTAAATCAACGATATCTCCTTCATTCGGACTCCGATTTGACCGATTTTTTTTTTGAAATCGGCTATTTTTTCACAAAGAATACAGATCTACAATCATATTTTGTAGATATTGAACTAAAACTCACAGATCTGATCTGCAAACTCACCGCCCCTGAAATCCTGCAAAAATGAAAAAAAAAAATTCTCCACTTTTGTGCCCAAGAAAGTGCTCTCATACCACTTGTTGTAGATATAACCCGGAAATATAGCTCTGATACCACTTGTTTTATATCTAAACCAAAATATTATAGATCTGATATGAAAATATAAGATAATGGAAATAAACCCAGAAATAATATGAAATGATTCTTTATTGATCAAACCCTTATGGTAGGGCAACACCATACATACACTCCTTAAGGAAGGAGAATACTCCACAAGCCATATGCTTGTCCCTACAAGACTATTTCTCTTCATCTCTCCATGTGGAGTCTCTAGCCTCTATATAGGCCTCATACATACAATACCATGCATCATTACCATGGATTCCTCATACCATCAACTAATACCATTGGCCCTTACATTATTATTAACTACTTATGGTCCCTTACATGACATGGGTTAACCACCTTATTTATTACTATGGCCCATCCCATTATTACATTATTACCTTGGGTACCTCCCTCGGTACCCCATATTACCCCCCAGGTATATAACATTCCACCCCCCTTAGCATGTTTCATCACCGAAACATGTGAAGAACACAAATAATAAGATCTACTCAAAAGAGTAGTTCACTGATACCATGCACGTGCATCTAGCCATCCAAGAGAAAGGTGAACCTTCGATCTCGCTGGTGCCTCGCTCGCTTGAGATGGAAGTTGACCGTGGTAGCTCTTTTGTGTTGATGTGTAGTAGGTGGATCTTCTCTTCTCCCTATCTATCTTGTGGGGGTTGTTGTCCTTGTGACTAACTGGTTACCATCTTGATGGTTGTCTTGCGCGGTGATGTGGGTGATGATATGTTGAAGTTTTAACCCACGATGGCTTTTGCTTGACTTCACTCTGCTGTGGTGCCTGTTGTGGTGTCTTCTTTTTTAATATGACTTCAACCACTGAGCCCTCCTCTGATGTATCATCACCTGTAACCTTTTCTTCTGCAGCCTCTATTTGTGTTTGATTTTCTATCATCAAAGGCTCATCATCTGATATGTCAATCCCTTGAACATCTTCTGCTTCAGCCTCCATGTGCTCTATCTATTTATGGATGGAAATATCCTGTAATGTAATTTTCTTCTTTTTATACCATAGCTTCAGGAATTTCTTGTGCACATTAATATTGATAGTACCCACGGATTCCATCCAAGGATATCCCAAAACAACATCCATATTATCCATCTCTGAAGCATAAAAATCACCATGCAACACATACTTATCCATAGAAATCTTCAAATCCTTGTACACTTGAACATCATTATCATCCACTCGTATGTTTTCAATTTGTTTTGCTGAAATTTGCAAGTTTTTTGCCAAGTTGACATTTATGAGATTTTTCTTGCAACTCGGATTTATAAACACAATGATTTTCTCCTTCTGAATCAATCCATGAACCTATAATAAGGAGATACCAGCAGAAAATAACCTTTTAGGTTCCTTGGTTTCCTTCTTTCCTGTAAAAATAAAGTCTTTGCCAGGCTGTGTGTCTGTCTGTGTGAGCTTATCCACAAAAATTTTACGGTCAAATTGGTCCATAAGAGCTTTTTTGAAGGTGTCCCAAGTCAAGAACCTTCCATAGCCACGTTCATTCCCTAGGTACCATTGCCGTATTTCATAGTCCAAGTACATGCTCCCCATCTTAAGCTGATTGTAATCATCATAGACGTGATCCAATTCGAAATATTTCTCCATTTGTGCTAGCCATTTGGCTGGATGGGAGCCATCAAATTTATACAAGGCCTTCAATTTGTGATCTAGGTACGCCATAAAAAAAAATTGGCGAAAATTTGAAATTGTCATAGTTTCATCAATATTGCTCAGAATCTCTATTATAGCCTGTTTTTGAAAATGGAACAATCATTCTGCATCTACCCATGTGATAGAAATCCTGATCCAGACACTGAAATTTCAGATATATGCTGCTACTCTCCCGCCGTCACCAAAAATTTCTAAAAAAAAGAGCTGATTTTAAATCAGCAATAACTCCCTCATCCAGACTCCGATTCAACTGATTTTTTTTTTGAATTTTGGTATTTTTCCACAAAGAATCCATATCTACAATTATATTTTGTAGATCTTGCACCAGGACATCTAGATATGTGCCGCAAACCCGCTGCCCTGAAAATTATCTGCAACCCCACTGATTTTTAAATCAGTGATATCTCCTTCATCCGGACTCCGATTTGACCAATTGTTTTTTTGAAATAGGCTATTTTTCACAAAGAATACAGATCTCCAATCAGATTTTGCAGATCTTGAACCCAAACATACAGATCTGATCTGCAAACTCGCCGCCCTTGAAATCCTGCAAAAAGTAAAAAAATTCTCCACTTTTGTGCCTAAGAAAGTGCTCTGATACCACTTGTTGTAGCTCTAACCTAGAAATATAGCTCTGATACCACTTGTTATATATCTAAACCGGAAATATATGATAACAAAAATAACCCAATAAATAACAAGATCGAAATAGATAGAAATGCTTCTTTATTATCAAACCCTTATGGTAGGGCAACACCATACATTCACTCCTTAAGGAAGGAGAACACTCATGCTTGTGCATACAAGAATACTTCTCTTCATATCTCTCCATGTGAAGTCTCTAGCCTCTATATAGGCCTCATACATACAATACCATGCATCATTACCATGGTTTCCTCATACCATCAACTAATACCATGGGCCCCTTACATTATTATTAACTACTTGTGGTCCCTTACATGACATGGGTTAACCACCTTATTTATTACTATGGCCCATCCCATTATTACATTATTACTTTGGGTACCTCCCTCGGTATCCCATATTACCCCCCTTAGGTATATAACAGACTGTATCTTAGCAACCTTTGAAGAAATCCACATTGAATCCATCCAGGACAGGTGCTTTTCCACTTTTCATTTCCTTGATCGCCTCACTGACCTCCTCTTCTGAGACTTGGCTATTGAGATTATGGTTGTCATCTCTAGAGACCAACTTGGGGATATACTAGGTGAACTAATTAATGAACCTAGATCTATCCACCATTGGCTCCTTTGCAATGTTAGAGAAGCGGTGTAATAGATTTGATTCAATGTCATTGTGTGAGACAAGCTCAACACCCTAAGAGTCCTTAATCTTTGTGATTCTATTATGTGCCCTATGGGACATAGTGGATTCGTGGAAGAACTTAGTATTTCTTTCTCCTTCTTTGATCCATTGAATCCTCGATTTCTATCTCTAGAAATTATCCTCTTGTAAGCATCGATCCTCCCATTCTTCCTACAAAGAATTAGTTAGCTTTTGTCTCTCTTCATTGAAGCCCTCTATGATACTGATGTGATTGATTTCCTCGAGTTTCTGTTTAGCCTCAATTCTATCCTTGAGGATATCGCCAAATTCATTTTTGTTCCAAGGTTTAAGTTTATTTTTAATATATTTCAGTCTCTGCTGGAGCATGTACATTTTAGTGCCCTGAATGTTCAGATCCTCTTTGCACCATTTGTTAATATTACTGGTGAATTTGGGGTGTGAGAGCCAAACATTCTCGAATCTGAAGGGCTTGTTCCTCGCAGTACAAATAAAGGTAGCTTCTAGCTTAACTGGCCAATGATCCAAACCTCTAAAGGGCAGAATGGACGCTGTGATGGCTGGTCCTGTGAGGAGGAGATCGTCAGAGACAATAAATCTATCAAGTCTTAAAGCCACTTGACAATCCCCTCCCCTTTTGTTGTTCCACGTGAAGGTTCCATTTATTTTCTCGGTATCCACTAGTCCCATGTTCATGATGAATTCTTGGAAGCCTTTAAAATCTCTACCTACCTATCTAGTGCCTCCTTTTTTTTCTAAAAGAGATCTTATCATACTGAAACCACCTACAACTATCCAAGGCAGATTGGGATATCGTTGTCTTAAATTTTCCAGGGATGAAAGAAGCGTGAGTTTATCTACTTGCTTTTGAGGTCCATAAACATTCGTTATCATATATGTTTCCTTATCACCTACCGGACTACACACCAAAGATATGTAGTTCTTGGATGCTTCAACATCCAGGATTCCAAATTTTTGTGGATCCCACAGTGTAAGAATCCCACCTGCTGAGTTAGTTTCCTTGACCACTAAATACTCATACTTGATTAACCATTTATTATCAATTTCTCTTATTTTCTCCATTGAACATTTAGTCTCCTGAATAAAGACCATGTCTGGTTTTTCTTATTTAATTATGTTGCTCAGATTTCTTTCTTTCCTTTTACTACCTAAACCTCTAATGTTCCATGTTGTAAGCTTCATTAAGAAAAGTTAGTAAAGGAATAATTGGTAAGATCTTTCATCTTACCTGAGTTAATCAATAGTTTTCCACATTCATTTAGTAGTTCATTCTATCTTTTCCTTCCTCCTTTCCTTCTTGAGTTCTTTGGAGATTGTGCCTGTGAGTTCTCCATAGTCTTGACCCCACTTTTCTCCTGGATTTTGTGGCTTTTCTTGACACCAATTCCCTTCAAATGTGTCCTCCATAGAAAGAGTTGTTGAACTCGATCACAGTCTTCTTTTGGCAAGGAGTCCACTCCTTTGTTCCTCCCTTGTTCCAGAAATAGTTCTAGATCTAGATTTTCCCTGTCTAGAATCTCCTGTAGTTCATGGTCCTCTGTTCCTACCTCACTTGGAGTCATCTCATAGTCTTTACTAATCTCCCTGCAGCTTGGTAGATCCTCCTTTTGCTGGTTTTTCACTGTTATATCCTCCATTTCAGCTTCCTTTTACTGCTCTGTGGATGCCTTCTCACTGTCATGGAATGTCTCCACGTTCTCGTCTAATTCCTCTACGATTTTGAAACAATTGTGTCTTGTATTTCTATCTTCACTGCTTTTCTTATGTGGCAATTTACCCCCTTTCCCTTTGGCCCCAACCTTGGTAAAACCCTCTTGATCTCTATCTGAAGATGTTTTCCCATTTCCTTCCATATTGTTTGTTGGGCAGTCTCTAAACAGATGGTCGTGTTCTTGACATTTGTAGCACCTGAAAGGTATGTGCTCATAGTCCACCATTTGCACCCAATCTTCATCATATACCTCTGCAATTATTGCTTCCCGAAGGGCTCTAGATAGATCCATTTCCACACATATTCGAGCGAAGGAGGTATATAAATACCTTTAAGATTTGCCTCTGATATCTTAAAAAAATTCTCCAGCTTGTTGCATATGATTTTCAATGATTCTGGGAGTTAGTAATCCAAAGGTAGTGAGTACAATTTGATTCAAATTGGTACAGATGTTAATGTTTCACATTTCGGGACAAATTTTATCATCCATGGCCGCATATAGAGTCCTGCCGCAACTTAGAAATAAGGCCCCCCTTCAAACACTTTGTCTTTATCCTGTAGATTTGCAAACACCACCGTGAAGAAGCCCTTAGAACCCAGATGTAAATGTATTTCTCCCTTTGGCTTCCAATGGATCCTAATCCAGATGTGTAAAGCCCTCTCCATTGGTCATAATCCCATGAACTTAGAGATGATCACATGTTCCTTCATATGTTCCCTGTGCGCTTGAATCAGAGGATCACTCAATATGACCTGGGGAATGATTCTTAATTTGGGTTTGCAAACTCTTGTGGTTCTTGAGGAAGTCGTTTTTCCACTAGCGCCTCCCTTCTCATTTTCTTTACTTGTTTCCTATTGATTCCCTTCATAATCCTGGGATTCGTTTCTTCCAACTGTCTCCTTACCTCTTACTTCTGAAATGTTTCCCGATGGTTTTTTGAAATGCTTCCCTCCTGCATCCTTGCCTCCTTCTGTGACTACCTGACTATAGGAGGGAGCGGCACTCCCCCCTGCGCGTCTTGCCATGGAACCCTAATGAAAAACCCTAGCAACAACTTCGACTCTCATTCAAGTTGCAGACCCCTCCTTTGTATTAAGCATCTTGATTTCACTAGCATTATGTAAAATGTTAGAATATTTGGATTTAAAATGTAAACTATGGATAAGCTAAATAAAATATCAAAATTATGTTTTTGTTCATTGTATGGGAAGAATCACATAGTTTCGATGAGTAATTTATCATATTAATTAAGGACATATATTTGTATATTTTGGAATAAGGTTTCTAGAATTTTAATTTGGTTATCAATAATTATTAACAATTTAATTTAATTAGCAATAATTATTAAGTGAATGCTATAGGCTTAACCTCAATTGAATGTTTTAAAATATTTTTAGTGATATCAATAAGTCAAAAGTTTAGTTTTATTTTCAAAGTATTTATTGCATTTTTTGTTATTTTAATTAAATTAATTAATTAGAAAAAAATCATATGAAAAAATGCCACATAATTTATTATGTATGTCCTATTGATAAGCCATGGTATTTTAAAAAAGCCTATTTATATATTAAGAATGTTCATAGTAAAGTGAGACTGAATCTTGACAGAAAGAATGTTATGACATGATTTTTTAAATGTATATATTTGAATTTCTTAAATAAAGAATGTCTGAAGAAAAACATCAACTCGGTCATAACTTCGACCACCCAAGAAGCAAGAGTGTACTTTAGAGGGGACAATGTACGACAAGGCGATGGAAGAGGAGAAGCATCATAGTGAATGGAGCATTGAGGGCGAATTGGGTGTAGTCGATTCCATAATGTTTCCACTAGTATTTCTTATTCTTTAAATTTAAATTTAGTGGTGATGAGGTCAAACTTTTTCTAAAATTTCAAATGTATGAATCGATCTATAAAATCTAATTTCTTGTAATTTTCACCGACTTGATAAACCAGAGCAACCAAAAAAATATATTTATTTGGAGTATAATGCTATAACTATTATTATTGCAGTAATAATTAGGTCATTTTGTATGCAGTACAAGGAATATAGATAAAAGAAGCATACATAAAATACCGAGAGGCACAAGACTGAAGACGAGATTAGCTAGGGGCTTCAACTTCCATGAGAATTAAAAAAAAGGAAATTGGGAAAGAAGTAAAAGATCTTGACGTGTGACCAATAACTATTCTTTCTAAATATTTTTCATTCTTTCGCCAAAAACATCATGGATCCTGCTGATATTGCCTTCATCTTTATTCATTCGTTCTATCACTTTATGATCCTCATAAGCATTTTGATGTGAACATTTAATAATATTGTGTTGTTGTTAGTAGTCTTTGTATGGAGCATCTTGATTTCACTAGCACCGTGTAAAATGTTAGAATATTTGGAATTAAATGGTAAACTGTGGATAAGCTGAATAACATATCAAAATTATGTTTTTGTTCATTTCATTGTGAGAATCACATAGTTTAAATGAGTAATTTATCATATTAATTAAGGATATATGTGTTTATATTTTCGAATAAAGTTTTTAGGATTTAAATTTTGTTATCAATATTTATTAACAATTTAATTAATTAGTAATAGTTATTAAGTGAATGTTAGAGGTTTAATCTCAATTGAATGTTTTAAAATATCTTTAGTGATATCAATAAATCAAAAGTTTAGATTTATTCCATTTTTTTGTTATTTTAATTAAATTAATTAGTAAGAAAAAAATCATATGAATAAATGCCATTTAATTTATTAAGTATGCCCTATTGATAGGCCATGCTATTTTAACAAAGCCTATTTATATATTAAAAATCTCTATGGTAAAGCGAAAATGAGTCTTGATAAGAGGAATGTTATGAAATGGTTTTTTAAATGTATATATTTGAATTTCTTAAATAAAAGATGTCTGAGAAGAAACACGAGCTCGATAATCACTTCGACGATCCAAGATGCAAGAGTGTACTTTAGAGGGGACAATGCATGAGAAGGCGATGGAAGAGGAGAAGCATGACAAGTGAATGGAGCATGTAGGGGAATTGGGAGCAGTCGATGCGAGACTGTTTCCACTGGTATCTCTTATTCTTTAATTTTAAATTTAGTGGTGATGAGGTCAAACTTTTTCTAAAATTTGAAATGTATGAATCGATCTGTAAAATCTGACTTATTGTAATCTGTACCGAGTTGATAAAGAAGGCCAACCAAAAAGATATATTTATTATGAATATAATGTTATAGCTAGTATTATTGCAGTACTAATTAGGTCATTTTGTATGCAGTACAAGAAATATAGAGAAAAGAATGATACAAAGAATGCTCACGGGCACACTATTGAAGACAAGATTAGCTGGGGGCTTCACCTTCCATGAGAATCAAAAAGGAAGGAAACTGGGAAGGAAGTAAAAGGTTTTGACGTGTGACCAATAACTATTCTTTCTAAATAATTTTCGTTCTTTCACCAAAAACATCGCCGATCCTGTTGATAATGCCTTCAACTTTATTCGCTTGTTCTATCATTTTATGATCCTCATAAGCATTTTGATGTGAACATTTAATAATATTGCGTTGTTGTTAGTAGTCTTAGTATGAAGCATCTTGATTTCACTAGCACCATGTAAAATGTTAGAATATTTGGATTTAAACTGTAAACTATGAATAAGCTAGACAACATATCAAAATTATGTTTTTGTTCATTGCATAGGAAGAATCACATAGTTTAAATGAGTAATTTATCATATTAATTAAGGATTAAGGATATATGTGTGTATAGTTTGGAATAAGGTTTCTAGAATTTTAATTTTATTATCAATAATTATTAAGAATTTAATTTAAGTAGCAATAATTATTAAGTGGATGTTAGAGGCTTAACCTCAATTGAGTGTTTTAAAATATTTTTAGTGATATCAATAAATCAAAAGTTTAGATTTATTTTCAAAGTATTTATTCAATTTTTTGTGATTTTAATTAAATTAATTAATTTGAAAAAAACCATATGAATAAATGGCACATAGTTAATTAAGTATATCCTATTTATAAGTCATGGTATTTTAACAAAGCCTATTTATATATTAAGAATATCCATAGTAAAGTGAGACTAAATTTTGATGGGAGGAATATTCTGACATGTTTTTTTAAATGTATATATTTGAATTTCTTAAATAAAGGCCCAAGTGCTCCAAATTTCTACATTGTTCATCAATGATAAAAAGAAAAATGATTTTAAATTTGTCGAAGAATGTAAAGGGTAAAAGCAAGATGAAGAGGATAATGGATTCCTTATGGAATTTTGGATCTTTCTAGCAATGTTAAGTCCATATATTAAGGTTTTCAATGTTAATAGATAAATGGATAGAGAGAAAAAATATAAAAAAAATGAGAAAAAACTATGGTTAGATCAATCATGAAAAAAAATATTAAATAAAAAACATTCATAGAGAATCGCACCTCCTATATGAAGTGAAGAGGACGGTTTCTTCGAAACTCTTTACTATCAATGACAACCAACCAACCCACAAGTGTTTCTGGTACACTGTGTCATATACATAGGGACAATCGATTAGGCTGTCACGAGTGATAGAGGGAGAGATGAGTAGGGTTAGTGAAATTCTCAACTTTGTTAAAATGGTCAAAGCTAACGAGCAAGAATGAATAAGGAGTTACTAAGCAGGGAATATAAGGATAGAATTTTAGAATTTATGATCTGATGATATGTTAGGAAAAGTTGGGTAAGTTTCACAACCCTTTATATTCCAAGGTTTCTTTCTATTATACTCTTTATATTCTCTTTATTTACATATTTACAAAATATTCACCAAATCTCTAAGGATTAGGTATCTAAAATACTAACCTCTTTAGTTAATTTACATGCAAAATAATTATATATATATATATGAGCAACTTATGTGTTTAAAATTTTTTAGAAAAAACCCAAAAAATAAAAAAAAATAAACGAAGAAAAAAACACAAAATTTCATAATAATAAATAATAATATAATAATTTTATTGTAAATAAGGAAAAAAATAAATTGAAATATAAATTTAAAAAAAATACAAATTAAAGGAAAAAAAATAGTTATTTTTTCAATAGCGAAGACCTTGAAACTTACCTTTATCACACAAAATCAATTCATTACCTTTATATCTCATTTGCATGACAAAGATTTACGTTAAATGGGTAAAGCTATTGTTAATGGGCTTACACGTTGTTAGTTAAATAAAGAAAATCAATTTAGGAGATAATTACATTAGCTCGTTAATAAAAGAATATTAATTTAGGAGATAATTAATTTAGCTTATTCTTTGATCATTTTTTGAAGCACATCCTAAGTGCATAAAAGTTTATATTGGAATTCATATCTTGCTTCAAGGGTAATGACCTTTTATGTAAGACATGTTTTGTGGTTTTCAATTTTATTTCTTGCTTATGGTCTATTGAAACTTCATCTAGGACCAAAAAACATTATTTTCTTCTCATAGTAATAATATAATTAGCTTGAAAATCACCCACAATTGGAAATAGCGAATTATATCAACTTAGAGATGACTAGAAGCAACGAATTACATCAACTTATTTTGATACGACAATAAGTACAATTAGTTCTCCAATAAACTCAATAACAACTTATCACTTAATCAAAACAATTAAACCTTCACCACTCATCCAAGAAGCTTGCTTTTTTCTATCCCTAGAGTTCAAGACTACAAATATCAAGATGCCTACAATGTAGCTAGCAATAAATTAAGAATTGGAGCCCGTGCCTTTGTAATCATATTCCATATCTAATAACTTAATTGATAATCGTATGTGGTTACTTGATTCACTATATTCTTGATAAGAAATAACTACTGTTGAAGCTTGCTTATGGATTTAACATGGGTTTTTGAATTGATTGACAATATTCTTGATATGTAATAATTAATGTTGAAGCTTACTTGTGAATTTAACAAAATTGGTTGAATTTCACTATTACAAGTTCCTTTTTCCTAAATTTAATTTCTTCATTTTATCGATACAAAAATCAATACACATATAAATCTCGAAAAAAAACCTTGCTCTTAAAAGCAATGAGCACAATCCTTATAGATTTAGATTTTAATACAAGTGAATATAATTTATAAACATATAATTTTAATAATTCTTGATTTTTATTTGAAAAATAAATATTATAATTAAATATTAAGTATCTATATTTAATTATTGTTGGAATTTTAATTAATTATATTTAATAATATGAATAATATAAATATAATATAAAAATTAAATGGAATATTTTTCATATTAAAAATTCTAAGATTCCGAAACATTTCATTTTAAGGTTATATATATGTTATTTTTTGATAGCTAATTACATTATAAGTGTTTGTGCTACCATGCTTGAAATGCCCAAATAAAAATATCTTGAGTAACTCACACGTTCTAACCATTATTCTTACTTTATTTCAACAATTTGCTTCCATCTTTTGTCTCTTTGACCCTTCTGTATTTTTCCGTACTTGTATTCAATATTTTTTATTCCAACTTTGCCTGATCAAATGTCTTGGATTCGGATCTTCCTCTACTAGGGTTACTGGTTAGGCATGGGCATGGATAAACGCAATAAAAATAGTGAAATGTGGTAATGATTAAATGTGGTTCTTTGTTGGCTGACTTATGGGGTTTCGTTGTTGAAGAAATGCGGAAAAATGCTAGCATTAGGGTTTTCCTTGCATCAAGGTTTTAAATGGTTCAATGTGCTTATTTGGTGGCTTACTTATGCGGTTTTCCTGTTGAAGAAGTAAGCATTGCCATTAGGGATTTCTTAATCAAAGTTTAGGTTTTAAATAGTGAAATGGTGAAATATTAAGATTTTATTTGATGTATTATTTATTTTGTGTTTAAAATAAAGTTGATATTATATTATTGTTGTATTATTAATTTTTACTTTAATATTATAAAATTATTTTAATATTAGATTATATTATTAATATATTAATATTAATAATATTATTGTTTATTGGGTTTGGATAGATGATGATTGGGTGCCATGTTAAGACACTCTTTGATGTGAAGTCAACACTTCAATTCCCTGCTTTAATTGGGATGATATATTGGACATAATGAAGGAGTAGTTTTCTTAAGTTTACAAAAAAAAATGTTAACAATATTATTAATAATTATATTTGTAACTCCTTGATTGAGGTGCTATTTTGATTTATACTTTTTGTTAGGTCTTGTTGGACAACAATCATTCCAGTAATCAATAAAGTGTCCAAGTTGCAGTCATGCATCACACGATTCCTCTAAGTGAGATATTTCTCAATTAATTTAGGTTCTTTGCAAAATTCCCCTCGAATCATGTTGATTACTTGTGATAGGACTTAAATTGACTCTCACTTTACGGTTAATATGTATGTATTAGTCCCTTTATTTCCCCCTTCATTCCATCTTGTAGGAGGTAGGTGTTGACAAGAGCAGCGAAAACATAGTTTTCTCTTCCAAAATTATCATAAGCCAACGTTCTTGGTTCAATGACTCATATATCAAACATGGTTAGAGAAAGGGGTAGAGAAAAACGTGAGGGCCGGGGATGAGGGCATCCCCCCCACTCTTCCTAGCACAATGAAAATGTAGAATTGTTTGACCCTGATATACTGCCCTACATATGCATCATGGTGGCTTCCATGGAGGTTGAGGAGTGTGGGTGTTTAGGTGATGGTCATTGGGAAGTTAAAAATTTGTTAGTGCACCATATTTGGACCTTGGAGGACATGAGGGAAAGGTAGAACGGAGGATGGAATAGGTGGGTATTCAATTCAACAATACCCATTTGGCGCTATGCAATCTACTCATGGCTATGGGAATTGATTTACCTCATGTTCCTCTAACTTTGGCCACCACTAACTCCATGGAAAGCTCTGTTGATTTAATTGCTCACACCAACCTGGCTCCCCTCCTCTCCTTGCTCCTCTAGTGGAAAAAGTGAAAGGAAATGGCATTTTTGTCCAAGGATCATTTCCCAGCGAAAAACCTCAATAGAAGGTTGATAATTAGATGAAGTCTCCCACAAGTGTAAACCACACCACTAAAGGAGAACCCTTTGAGCAATAAACAATTTCCTATGGCTGCATTATCATCGAAGAAAATAGATAAAAGGGTACACCTAGAAATATTAGAGTAGGTGAAGAAGACCACAACAAAGCGTAAAAGCACCAAACAATTCCAGAGGGAAGTAAACACATTGGTGAGGTCTCCTAATATGATTTATTTCCCAAAGTATTTCTTTAGATTATTATGTTGTTTAAGTTTCAATGGTCACACTAGTACGTATCCTTTTTGTCAAGTCTTTGTTCAATTTTATATGTCATATCTACATTTTTGTATGGCCCATGATTTCCAACCATATATTTGATCATCCTAAAGGATCGTCTGGTTTCCTTTCACAGGAGATGATCCATCCCTCTCTCGTTTCAATCCAGAATTAGCACTTTGCAGACCTCTCCTCATCTCAACACTACCTTTATATTTCTTCTCAGAATGTACTCTATGTAAAAAAAAATTGGTAATATAATTTTTCTTACCTGCCTACAAAAGAAATAACGATAATGTTTATAATATTAATAAAAACACTATTAATAATATCATTAATAATATTAATAAAGTGATCATGTTACATTAATAAAAAATATATAATAATAAAAAATTTAACGATATTAACAACATTAATAATATTATATAAAAATATCAGTAAACTTAATAATTCACTTATTGAGTCCAGAGGCTCATTCTACAACCCACTGTGAAGGCGATGTGTAAGTATGTCCATACTCAATTTAGAATTGACACATGTTCCTTTTCAAAAAAAAAAATTATTCTCTAAATACAAAAATAATGTCGCCTATGATAAAAAGGAAAAAATTATATGCGATGCATTTTTAATTAGTTGTCCATACGAACTAATATAATTTCATGTGAACTAATTAGAATTAAAAAGATTGTGTGAGTAAGATGATTAAGCCTTACACTTTTTAAAAATATTTTAACACGTGATTTAAGAAAACTATTTCAAGATCTACGTTAACTAATTTATGTTGATATCAACTTTATATACTTTATATATATAAAAAAAAAAATGTTAAAAAAAATTATTTGAATGTTGTATATAACAAGATATCCAATGTGGTTTATGAAAAAAATATTTTAATATGAATTAAAAATATATTAATAACCAAAAAAACCATTTTAATGTGGCGTAATAAAATCGCTCAATGCACATGTTATGTTTAAAATATTTTATATACTGTTTTAAAAAATAATGTATATCATATAAACTTATTGAAGGTGATAAGTTTTTTTTTTGGTTAAAACATTTGAAGTGGTTTTAGTGTTTTAAAGTTTAACACTTTTTTAGGTATGTTTGTTTGTCAAAATATAACAAAGTTTTTTTTTGGAATCACAAGTTTAAGTAATGTAATCTCCATAGAATTCAAAATAAAAAAATAAACAATAAAAAATTACACTTTTTTTTGCACTCTAAAATTGAGTTTTGCACCTGAACAAATTTTGATCCCTCTTGGCTCATGTTAGATCCCTACTTAAGATGGATCTATGCTAGTTTATTATAATAAGTTTTATTATTATTAAGAATTAACATTAAAAATATTATTATTATTGATGTTGTTAATAACATTTAATAATGGCATTAATATTACCAATAATTAAAATTATTATTAGCAGTAACAATGTTAAGTTATTAACAATGATACATTAATTATAACATAAATACACTATTGATATGATTAATGTAATAATATTATTATATGTAACCATTCATGTTATTATTACATGTAATAATTCATTTTACTTTAATGTAATAATGTTTTGATACTATTATAATCTTATTGTTAATGTTATTAAATATATTAGTGGTATTATTAATATTGCTACTATTAATAATATTTAAGTCATAGTTTTAACATTAATAATAATACTGTGATTATGATATTGTTATAAATACATATAAATAACGAGGAATGAAATTAATGCTAAAAAACCATCATCATCATCATCACTAATATTATTAATAAGATTAACAATGTTCTATTATTAATATCAATTTATTAATTATAACACACACATATACACATAATATTTTAATTATAATAATATTTATGTAAGGACAATATTGCTATTATTAAAGTTAATATCATTAACAATAATAATGTTAGTATAAATAACCTTAAAAGTGTTAAATTTCCTTAATACCCAATAAAGTTATTTGTAATTTTCCAAGGGTAAACATTTAGAAATATAAACAACAAATGTTCTAGAAACTTAAATCACAAATGCACTGAGTTTTCTAACATGCACAACAAAAGATAAATTAGAAGACAAGCACAGTCAATACATAAAAACACAAGATATACCTAGGACACCCCAACTCCTAGCTATTGGATCTACAACATTCCTGCACAAACCAAAATTTTGATCCACACATGCAAGAACACTTCCTCCCTCCTACATGCACATGTGAATGGAACTTTATAGTTAGTTGTAGATACTTAACTCTCACCCAATCAATTAATTTTGCTCAAATGTTGAGGTCTACAATCTGGTAAAACCCTCACACTTCCTTCACTTCTATTTCACACCTACTTGTGCTCAATTGAATTGCCACCAACTCCCACGCACTTATGCCACAACTCTCTAATCTCACATTTTCTAGTAAATGTTGTGGTTGTATCAAACTTAAAATCTATGCCAATGTTGCTATGTCATCTTTCTTGGACCGTTTCTTTCTCTTAGGGAATTTAGTAGTGTAATGCCCAAACTGGTGGCACGAGAAACACTTGATCTTGTTGTGATCTTTCCTCTTATTCTATCCCTTGGAACCAAACTTCCCACGAACATTACTCTTGTTACCCTTGGTCCCTTTCCAGGCTAAAATGTAAATTTCTTAATCTTTCTTCCTTTTAACATGAGATACAACTTGATTTTATCTACGAATCTCCTCTTAAAAATAGTAAACCCATACGAATCTCCTCTTAAAAATAGTAAACCCACAAATTCTTCCAATCAAGTAAGTTTTCTCAACCACATATCCCAAATGTGAAGGCATGATTTGGTGAAACACAAAAGATAAAAATTTAGTAGATCCCTTTCTTGAATTGTCTCACCCCCACTAGACAGCTTTTCCCTTACTTTGGGAAACTTGGTAAGGCAAGAAACCACTAAATCTGACTTAGACATTTTAATTATCCTGAGATTTTCGTTTAGCACCATCTTTGTGACCTCACTCGAAACAGAATAAAGAATAATTATGGTACTCCATATTTATTTGGGTTTCTTTTTCCCAATTAGGTGAGGAATAATGTGGTTCTCCTTTGAGGATAGTCCTTTTTTCTTCAGTATCCATTTTATTATGCTGAGCCAACTACTGAGGATTTTCCTTTTTTCCTCAGTATCTATTTAATTATGCTGAGCCAACTATTGAGGATATTATCAACAAAATTCCAAGCACCTTATTCTTGGAGCGCCACTTCTATCTTTTCATTCCACAAATGAAAGTTAGACGCATCGTTAAATTGGTCTTCAAATATGAGACCCGATATGCCATACTAACAAATTACACTGTTAAATACAAATCACATTTAGAATCAATGCACACTACTCAAATATGATGACTTGCTTCCTCTGAATCACATAATTTTCTCTTGAAGATAAAATATGTTCTTGTTCTTCAGTCAAAAACTAAGCTCTCATACCATGTTAGATTTCCTTAAAACTTGGTGCACTGATTTGTAATTTTTTAGAGGTAAAAACCAAGAAATATAAACTACTAATATTATAGAAACTTAAATCACAAGAACAATGATTTTTTTAACATGTATAATAAAAGATAAATCATAATATAAATGTGAGAACATATATAACACAAAATATATCCAGGAAACACTAACTCTAGGAAGAACCTACAACGTTGTGTGTATTTTATTATTCTTCTGCAATAAAGTATTTTCTTTAGATAATTACAACAAGGGAAAACTTTCTAGTATGTTACAAGTGAAATACTCATCCACTCTCCAACTAAATAGATTCCCTTCCTATGCATTAGATCCGTGAAATTCCGGCAAAAACCATCCATTCAAACAACAATCTTAGTCGTCTCTCTTGAAATAAAATCAAAGCATCATTTTCAACCATATTCAATCATAGGCACTATACTACACATTCGAATGTCAACAATGGAATAGATGTTAATTTAGCCATTAAAGTTAATATTTATAAGCTAAACACCGATTTGTGTTTATGTGATTATAGATAACTAAAAACAATTCTTGACCTCCAGAAGTGTTTTTCCAGCCCTGGCATTGGGAATAATTCCCTTGAGTTTGTGGTCATAGCTTAAATGAGTGATTTAACATAGTAGTTAAGCTAGTCTTCAGTATTGTATTTAAATTTTTTATACCACGACAATGGAGTGTTTGTGAGCACTGCATATTTTGTTTACATATGTACTAGATAAGGTCGCACATTTGTAATGACAATCTATTGCAATTTCAAAATAAAGCGTAATTAGATTCATATTTTTCAATTTTTCATTTTATCGTTTAATGCGTATTGAAAATCAATGTACCATAAAATTTCTACCTTTGATTGTCTCTTAATATTTTTTATTAATATTATTTAATTTTGTTAAATAATTATATGAAAATGTAATTTTGAATTATTGAAACTGTATAATTTTAATTAAAGAGAAGTTTTCTAAACACAACTTAAAATATAAAAGTTAATGATTTAAATTATAATTTAAATTTAAATTTTATCTATTAAATTATAACCACATTCTAATAGTTTTGAAAATTTCTTCTCAATTATAAGAAAAATAAATAATGATAGACCCTCTATTGAAATTCACATTAATCTTTTTCTTAGTTATAGATTCCAATTCTATGATGGGTATTGAAAGATGTTGGAATTTTCTCGTAATGTTCTATAAATGGATTGACGTATTTTCAAACAATAACTTGCTTTTATATCTAAATATTAAGCTTAAAAAATGTTTAAATAAAAAATTAACCAAGTATAATGTAGATTAATGAAAATTAGATTCATGTACATTGAAAAAATACCTTGTAAAAGGTACATATCTTTATAACTCGACTTTGGAAAAGGTGCATGTGGTTATGAAATGTTTGGCGATTTATCAAATGTGTAGAGGTTCATGCACATTCCTCATTTCCCCATGGTAGTTCATTCACACTCCTCACTGTAGTGTGTAGTAGAGTAACTACCTAGGGTTCCACCTTTGTTATCCTCCTTGATGAAAGAAAATATTTTATTTATTTATCCACCGTAACATTTTTCTGCATCTATGTATTTAAGATGATATTTTTTAATAAAGGGTATTGTTTACTATACTATATTTTTATAAAGACTTACCATGATTAACAATTAATGAGAATTATAAAACACCTATTCTCATTCACCGATGCTCGTCCTGGCGTCATGGTTAGTAATGTGGTTCCTGGACTTCCAAATCACACTCATAGCATTCTCATCCATTTGTGGCATAAAAAATTCCAAAAAAATTGATAACCCATTCGTGCCCCTTCATGAAAGCCTTGAATTCAATAATCTATTTCAAATTCAATTCCTCTTTCACATATTCACGTTCTTGGAGCATGATTTTAGATTTTGGTGGAGAACATTAAGGTTTCTAGCATTTATGGCTAGGGTTTGAGTAGTGGAGTAGTCGGTTAACTTCTTCTTGGGACTAAGAAAATAAACTTCTGCTTTACACTGAGTGGTGAAGTGCCAACGATAGGATGCAGTGAAAACAATGGAATGGTTTTGGTAAATTTTGGGATTATGTCACAACAATGGAATGATTTTGGATTCTTCTATTAATATGTTTTTTTTCATTCTTTTATTAAATTCTCGTTAACAATCGTGTCCTTCTTTTAGCTTAGGCAAGGGTTTTTTTCTATATATATTATCTCTCCATTCTAATCCATACCATGGATTTTTTTAATTTTATATAATGTGTTACATTGGAGACGGGAGAAGACGACTTTATAATAGTTTGATTTTTGTGGTTCCAAGTAATATGATAAGTGTTTTGTCGAGTGAGGTCACAAAGATGGTGCTAAACGAAAATCTCAGGATAATTAAAATGTCTAAGTCAGATTTAGTGGTTTCTTGCCTTACCAAGTTTCCCAAAGTAAGGGAAAAGCTGTCTAGTGGGGGTGAGACAATTCAAGAAAGGGATCTACTAAATTTTTATCTTTTGTGTTTCACCAAATCATGCCTTCACATTTGGGATATGTGGTTGAGAAAACTTACTTGATTGGAAGAATTTGTGGGTTTACTATTTTTAAGAGGAGATTCGTATGGGTTTACTATTTTTAAGAGGAGATTCGTAGATAAAATCAAGTTGTATCTCATGTTAAAAGGAAGAAAGATTAAGAAATTTACATTTTAGCCTGGAAAGGGACCAAGGGTAACAAGAGTAATGTTCGTGGGAAGTTTGGTTCCAAGGGATAGAATAAGAGGAAAGATCACAACAAGATCAAGTGTTTCTCGTGCCACCAGTTTGGGCATTACACTACTAAATTCCCTAAGAGAAAGAAACGGTCCAAGAAAGATGACATAGCAACATTGGCATAGATTTTAAGTTTGATACAACCACAACATTTACTAGAAAATGTGAGATTAGAGAGTTGTGGCATAAGTGCGTGGGAGTTGGTGGCAATTCAATTGAGCACAAGTAGGTGTGAAATAGAAGTGAAGGAAGTGTGAGGGTTTTACCAGATTGTAGACCTCAACATTTGAGCAAAATTAATTGATTGGGTGAGAGTTAAGTATCTACAACTAACTATAAAGTTCCATTCACATGTGCATGTAGGAGGGAGGAAGTGTTCTTGCATGTGTGGATCAAAATTTTGGTTTGTGCAGGAATGTTGTAGATCCAATAGCTAGGAGTTGGGGTGTCCTAGGTATATCTTGTGTTTTTATGTATTGACTGTGCTTGTCTTCTAATTTATCTTTTGTTGTGCATGTTAGAAAACTCAGTGCATTTGTGATTTAAGTTTCTAGAACATTTGTTGTTTATATTTCTAAATGTTTACCCTTGGAAAATTACAAATAACTTTATTGGGTATTAAGGAAATTTAACACTTTTAAGGTTATTTATACTAACATTATTATTGTTAATGATATTAACTTTAATAATAGCAATATTGTCCTTACATAAATATTATTATATTAAAATATTATGTGTATATGTGTGTTATAATTAATAAATTGATATTAATAATAGAACATTGTTAATCTTATTAATAATATTAGTGATGATGATGATGATGGTTTTTTAGCATTAATTTCATTCCTCGTTATTATATGTATTTATAACAATATCATAATCACAGTATTATTATTAATGTTAAAACTATGACTCGACACCATAGTATGTCACAAAACACTTATCACTTAATGAAAAAAATAAAACCAAACATAAATGTTTTTGGCTCATGCAAAAATCATGCTTTTTGACATCACCAAAGTTGATGACTTCATATACCAAGATGAATACAACTTAACGAGCAATAAATATAGAATTTGTTCACGATGACCGTCTTCGAGCTCGTCCCTTTGTAACCATATTATATAACTAAATTTATAATTTTATGTGGTTACTTGATTGACTATATTCTTGAAACTTCCATGTGTATTTAACATGGATCGTTGAATTTCACCATTACAACAATTTTTTTTCGTAAATTGAATTTATCCACTCTCTAATCCTGTTAAGCAATTTAAAAATGTATGTATCCATGAGAAAATATATAGCTTATTCTTGTTGTATGTGAAACATATATTTATTTCGAAAGGAAACTAACTCAATCTTTCTTGGAAATGTAAACATATTTAGTTTCCAAGAATCAAAACATAACATTTATTCCTTCTCCGCAATTGAATTAGTAAACACTTTCTTTCTTACCAAAATGGATCTATCCCATAAACATACATAATCCTCTCACACAACGAAAACTAACTACCAGAAATAATCCCTTTAGTGGTGGCACATGGATACATATCTTTCCCAAAAATAAGGCTAATACAATCAATATATGTGATATTGCACCTTCCATTCACCAAGATGTCCAATACCAAAACTATATTTTTCTATGCATGCAAGTGTATATGTTTCTCTAAAAAATCTTCCAAAAAAATATTAACACAATAACACATATGTTTACAAATTTTCCTCTGGAAGGATATAATTCCATAGTATATACAAGGAATTGTTTTTATTTTCTCTTCTTTTTGAAGAGTTCTAACACACGACATACTCCATTGCATACAAATATATATATTTATTTTCCAAGGATTATTATTTTTCCAAAATTTAGCCAACTCACTAGCTATTATGCATGCAATACAAAATATTCTCCTATCATTTCACAAATCATCGAAATTTGTCATATTTCAGAAAGAAATAGAATGAATAACAAATCATTCTCAAATAACACGACACACGGTATTTTATACAAAGGTTTTATGTAAACTCTCTCTCAAAAAAGTTACTCACATATTCATCTCCAGGCAATCAAATATACTAAATATTATTCATATGCACATAAGCACATATTTACTTTAGGAGTCCAATATTTCTCTTTAAAAATTTAATGCATATGTTTCATGAGAAAATCCTTGATAATATTTTAAATGAAATAAATTAACTCCTTTTCAAGAATTACTAACATAATTATTCCACTTTTGTGCATGTGAATAACTTACTTCTTTTCAAGAAATATCAACATAATTGTTCTATTTTTGTACATGCGAATAAATTATTTATTTTTAAGAAATATAAAACTTAATAGCTATTTATTTTTCATGCAATTAATTTATTTCTTTTGAAGAAAATTAACACAATATTTATCTTTACATGTACATAACAACTATTCTTATTGTGTTGACAAATCAAATGACAACATTGTTTTTACTGTTTTAGTCATTAAATTTGAGAGTTGTTTACGAATAGTTGGAAACGAAGTTTTGATAACCAAAAGCATTTTTTTTTGTTGGCAATGGGTGCATTAGAAATACCTCTCTAAGGTTTTACGCAAGTGTCATGGTTAGGAATATTCAAATGAATCTTTGAACCCCATTTTTCCAGATGTAAATATTACATAATTTTCTATTTTTTCCTTCAACATTGGACACCACTTTTGAGAGGTTGGAAATGAATTTTTCAAATATAAAATAGGTGTATCACGAGAAAGGTCTCATTTACAAAAATATCTTTTTACACACCTATCACAATTTGGGATATTTGAAGATATATTTCCACCCTATTTTCTAATCAATCATGCAGTTCACACAATTATTTAGCCATGAAAATATTTGAATAATTTAACGCACATGAAATATTTTAAGAATTGAATGAGAAAAACACTTACTCCTACATGTATTGAAGTCCATGGAGGTTTTCCCAAAAAATAATCTCAACTCATATTCATATGAATTTTTTTGAAACAAATAAATTTGATTTTTATTTCTTC